>CAJQZP010000170.1:0-102093 GCA_907164705.1 Parnassius apollo | reverse complement strand
CATAACTACAACTTGTAGACTAATAGTAATTAGCCAGTGGGCTAAAGAGTTGTTCTAACGAACACAGTTAACACACACATACTGATTAAAACTACTTTTACGGATTTTATCGCGTTTTATTTATTTTATATTTAATACCCGACGTTTCGGGTGTTTTCTAGCACCCATGGTCACGGGGGACTGAGGTGACTGACGTCCCGATCTCAAAGTTAACCCGGAGTACCTTCAGCTTTTTAATTATTGTCTTTGGACCGATCTACGCAGAATAAACTAACTGTGTTTTGAAGTCTTGCAGTGGTATCCTTGGGTTTAGTTTTAATTTTATTAATTATAAGATTCCAAGCAGGTGGTAGTACCCAGCCTCCTTCTCTAAAAATTCTCTTGAAATTAGGATGTTTTTTTAATTAAAATAGCCTCACGTATCATCCTTGGTAGTTCTTTCGCGAGGATTTGTGTTCTATCAAATCTGATGTAATGGTTGGGGCCATCTAGGATATGATCGTAAACTGCAGACTTCCCGGAACGTTGATGCTTCACGTCAGCTATGTGTTCTTTTACGCGGGTTCTAATTGATCTCTTTGTTTGCCCTATATATGAGAGACCACAATCAAAATCAAGCTTGTACACTCCTGCATCTTGTAGAGGAACATGACACTTAACGGATGGTAAGAACTGACTAATCTTATTCGGCCGCTTGTAGAATGTTTTAATAGAAGCTCGCTTCAAGATGTACCCAATCTTGTCTGTGACACCTCTGACATATGGTAGTACAGCAGGCACACGCTCGACTGTGGCCGGTTTCACTCGGTCACTGTGACGGAGGCGCGGGACCCGAATCTTGTTGTCGTGCAAAACCTGCTTGACGTGCTGAAGCTCGGTGGCCAGGTGTTTGCTGTCACAGATCCCTCGTGCTCTCTGTAACAAAGATTTGCCCACGGTAGCTAACTATGAAGGATGATGGTGAGATTCACTATTTAAGTATCGGTTTGTATGGGTCTTTTTTCTATGGTGTTGTTAGGATTTTGGATGACTAGCACATCTAGGAAAGCTAAGGAATTATTTGCCTCTAACTCTATAGTAAATTGAATTTTAGAGATTATGGAATTAAGATGTTCTAAAAATGCAGTTACTTTGTCTGATGGTAAAATTGTGAAAGTATCGTCTACGTACCGCTTGTAGAACCTTGGGGTGACAGGTGCAGTAAGGAGGGCTTTCTCCTCAAAGTCTTCCATGAATATATCGGCGACAATGGGAGATACAGGTGAGCCCATCGCAACACCATCTACTTGCTTGTAAAACTCTTCCTTCCACAATAGATAGCCAGATGCAAGGCAATGTCTTAGTACTACTACATATTCTGGTGGCATATTATTTTCATCTAGTTTCCTAGTTATAATTGAGATGCAGTTTTCAACAGGTAGGCATGTAAATAGAGACTGAACATCAAAATTGACCATGGTTTCATTCACCTGCTTAGGATCCTATAATTAATAAAATTAAAACTAAACCCAAGCATACCACTGCAAGACTTCAAAACACAGTTACCTACTTCATTCTGCGTAGATCGGACCAAAGACAATAATTAAAAAGCTGAAGGTACTCCGGGTTAACTTTGACATCGGGACGTCAGTCACCTCAGTCCCCCGTGACCATGGGTGCTGGAAAGCATCCGAAACGTCGGGTATTAAAAATAAAATAAATAAAACGCGATAAAATCCGCAAAAGTAGTTTTAATCAATGTATAGTGTTCGCGTAAATATAAGAAATCATTACACACATACTGTACAAATATCAATATAAATGGTGTGTAGTACATATACTACACCTATACTTATACATAAAATATTTGGCTCTATGGGGAAGACAAAGCAAAGTAGCAATAAAATTTATGATTTTAGTACACATCTATATTCTGTACTTAAAGAGCACGGTACTTGCACGTGTCTCTTTCCCGCGCGCACTGTCTTGTACTCTCTACAAATATTTAATCTGTTCCTTGTCCCAGTTTTACGTCATTCTCCCCCTTCTGGGGCTCACGGCACAATAACTCCTACGTCGTCGGGCGTTCCTTCCAGCGTTCCTTACCTGGTGTAGGGGAGACCGTGAGCAGGAAGGTGTTTCCCCGCAGGGCGAGGCCTTTCCATTGCGGTATTGGAACCGCAGGCTCGTAACGTCACAGTCAAACGATTAGTCGCTGTGCTACGAAGGGAGGTCTGAATATTCGCGGTGTGATATAGGAAAGGTGCCAATGAGAAGGAGACATGTTACTTGTTCTAGATGTTTAATTATACTGCACAATTATTCCACCTACACTATATTAACGTGGGGGCTACACTACACTACAGCGGACTGAAAGGGAAAGGGAGTAAAATTAAACATGAAATTATTTTAATTTTGTGGTATATTCTCCATTAACCCTAATAACGTATGTAGTATAAAAATAATAAACCCGATTTATTAAGAGCGGGAAGAGTTACCTTGTCAGGTCGACGGTAAAGCCTAAATTCTCCGCTTCGCGTTTAAGATGTTTTGAACAATTATACCTCCATTTTGCGTTGTGATGGCGGCGTGAGTGAATATATTACTTCTCTTCGTCCCGTCAGTAAAACGTATTCTTTTTCTTCATCGGCCATAAAACTAATCTCTCATTGTAAGGTTTTATTATTACTAAAATGACAAATCAAATCTCAGTCCACTTGACGATAAGTAGCCAGTACAGTCCAAGGTCACCTGCAGCCTAATATATAAAAAGAAAGCTACAAGGTGACTAACGAGCACACAGTCCATCTGATGGTAAATGGATGATATGGATCTACATTTATCCTCGATTATATAAGATTCGATAAGAATCAAAATGCAGATGCGTTGTCACCGCCGAGGACTAAGATGGAATGCCTCATTTCCAGTAAATAAGGATCTCCGGATCTCTACACTCACCATATGAAATGCAGCAGCATTATGCTGCTATTTTACGCCGGTATTCTGTGAGAGCATGGTCCTTCCCCGTTCGAGCTGACCCATTCGTGCTACTACCATAATATAGCTGCAGCGTGACTCTATCATGTATTAAAATGCAGATGCGTTGTCACCCCTGAGGACTAAGACGGACTGCTTCATTTCCATTAGAATGAGTCTCCGGACTTTACAGTGGTGTTTTGAGAGAGCGTGGTCCCACCCCAGTCGACTCTTCGTACTTTTTTTTTATAGAATATAGGTGACAAACGGGCACACAATCCACCTGATGGTAAGTGGCGTCGTCGTCTCTATATACTAAGCCCTATAGACATCTAAATTTATCCCTGATTAAGAGTCATAATGCGGATGCGATGTAACCCGTAAAGACTAAGATGGAATGCCTCGTTTCGCCTCCCTCGTGAATTGTCACATGGGGTGATATTTTCATTATTTTTATTATTTTGATTCGTTATCAGGCAAGTATAACTTGATCATCGGCGTACAAAAGGCATTTGACGGTTAACTCACCCATTCTTAATCCGCATTCCTCAACTTTCAAATTTTGCAAACAACTGTCCATAAATAGGTTGAACAGCCACGGGGAAGCTACACAGCCCTGTCTGACACCTTTATGGATGTCAAACCAGTCCGAGTAGACCCCGTTGATCCTAACACAAGCACTAGAGTCCCTATAGAGTCCCTATATATATATATATATATATATATATATATATATATATATATTTAGATGAGTATGATGAGTGTGAGTGTTACTGAATAAATACATGCCTATTTTCTTACGCTTTTGCTGTCGCTAAGTAAAAAAGAAGAAACTACACTATTACATACTGTGGTAAAGAGCAAGTTACTGACTTCAATTTTTAACTAAACTTGTCAGCCTCTAGCACAGGCACATAGAAGCCAATCTCTTTGTAGTATACAGAAGCCGACTGCATCGTTGTTTATAGTCATCTTAAGCGCGTTGGTCTAGTCATCATAAATGTGATCGTGTGGCAACGGATTCGAATTCGGTAAAAATAGTAGTTCGGTAGTGAAGTCTCGTCGAGCGGCTGGTTAATCAACGGGGATGTAGAAATTCTCCCTTCTTCGTCTTGGTTGAATAACTACATGCAGAAAGAGTCGGTCTAGTGATGGTAAACTTGATCACGTGGCAACGGGTTCAAATCTCGCGTCGGGCCAAAATTAATTATTGTCAAGAAATTCTCAGTAGCAGCCTGGGGTTCGGACCCTCCTTTTCGAACAGTGAAGCAAACCGTTAGGTAATCTGTATATAATAATGGAGTGTAGACTTGCCGAACTTCTGGTTATCCAAAGGACATGAAAAAAATTCTCAATTCTGGTTATCGGATAACCAGCGTAAGCAGACACAGAAAGAGAAATTAAATCATGTAAATACCTGCTTACACTCTCTAAAATGTATTTTGTATGATAATAATAATGTCCTCCAGACGGCAATGCGGTCACGACGATCAGTCAACAGAGACTAACCACGTTGCACTTGTTCAGGTAGTTTCTTGCTGCAGCACAGGTTTTAAGAGTATTTTCTTATATTTAAGATATTATTCGTCTTTTTTCTACTTTTTAATAAATGCATTTTCTAAGAAAATATATTTTTAGGAATTTTATCCCGCTTTATTTTACTTTTATTTTATTTCCGTTCGTTTCAGGTGCTTTGCAGCACACATGGTCACGAGGGACGGAGCTCAATGTTAACCTAGAGTACCTTCAGATTTTTAATACATTTTTTTGACCGATCTACGTGGCATGAGCTAACTGTGTCTAGTCTTGCAGTGGTACGCATGACTTTAGTTTTAATTTTATCAATAAAAAGATCCAAAGCAGATGGTAGTACCCAGCCTCCTTCTCTATTGAAATTAGGGTACTTTTAATTTCAATAGCCTCACGTATCATCTTTGGTAAGAATTGATGTTCTTTCGCGAGTATATTATGTGGTCAATCAAATCTGATGTAATGGAGGGAACCTCTAGGGTAAGATCAAAAACTGTAGACTTCCTGAAGCATTGGTGTTTGACGTCATGTGGCATGTTAATGTATTATGTAAAACATACAGCTAACTATGTAGTGTTCCCGTAAATATATGAAATCATTTCGTATTTTTCTATTTTAATTCCTTCTATGTTTTCTTACCTGGTGGACTGAGTGTTCGTTTCTCACTCTAACATCTATGTTAAAAAAAACTTTGAAAGAACGTAAACAGAACTTGTGTGACTGATTTTTGCAGGTAATTAGTAAATGAAAAAAAAACTCCCGTTTATTTTAACCCTTCCTCGTTTAACCTGTAGTTAAGTCTGGCCGCAAATTTCAATTAAACTTCGGTTGCAAAACAGTCGTTTGTGGGCATTAACTGCCTTTTCGGTTGCAAAACAGTCGTTTGTGGGCATTAACTGCAAAAGTCTAACGTTATTCCATTTTACTACCAAACAGATCCTACGCCTGTGGGTCACTTTGTTGATAATTTGTTTTCAAATCTAGATTCATCTTTGTGCAACTGTTTTATAGTTTTTATAGAAAGAATAGCTGGTCCAACAAACGTTGTTCTGCCGTTCCCGGAAGATGGAGGAACACACGAAGGCGACATGAGTTTTATTTTGAAAAAATTAATAATTTTGTATCTTTTTCTTTTTATATTTTACTTTCTTTGTTCTTGTTTAAAAAAACTTTTTGTTATAGGATAGGGTGATAAACGAGCACACAGTCCACCTGATGGTAAGGGGATGCTGTGGCACATAGACATCTACATTTGTCTCCGATTAAGAATCAAAACGCAGATGCGTTGTCACCTGTCAGGAGTTAGATGGAATGCCTCATTTCCAATAAAAAGGGTCTCCGGTTCTCTACACTCACCATACGAAATACAGCAGCATTAAGCTACCAATTTACGCTGATATTCTGTGAGAGCGTGGTCCTTCCCCGGTCGAGCCGACCCATTTGTGCTACAACTATACTACTAATATAACTGCAGCATGACTCTATCCCGTAGCTACGTATCCAAGTAGTATTAACAAATTATTTTGCTGTAAACTAATTGTTTCGTTACATAACAGGTAATCTTTTGACACCGTTATTTCAATAAAACTATTATTGCTTAAATATATGCGATCAATTTTTGGTTAAATCTTTACGTCTATACAATAAAGCCAAATTGATCAAAATAGAATTAGAAACGCAAATGTGCATCCCAATATTCGGAATGTGATTTATGCGAGAGTGGAATTGAATAGCGGGCGTAACAGGCGCGACAAGCTACGAGCAGGGTTACAAATGTAAATATAAAACACAATTGTATGAAGAAACAATTGTAGTTTGACTATACCCAGTATCCACTATTTCAAGCTTGGCTGCAGCCTGCAGCATGGATGAATAACGTCCGTGGAAGATACGCTCTCACAAAATACAAGCGTAAAATGGCATATACATAACTGTTCCGTTCTTGTCCAAATTAATGACAAAGTATCTATATTTTCGTTTTAACCAACAGATTGTAGATTTAGATGATAGATAATGATAATAGATGATAGGTAAATAAAAGTTATGACGGTTTTTAGCATTCACTTACCATCTGGTGGATTGTGTGCTCGTTTGTCCTAAAGATCCTTAAGACATACGTGGTAGAGCCACACTGCAGCTATATATTATGGTTATAGCACGATTGGGTCAGCTCGACCTTGGAAGGACCACGCTGTCACAAAATCATCATCATCATCATCATTACAGCCCTTCACATGTCCACTGCTGAACATAGGCCTCCCCCAAGTAATGCCACAAAGCACGGTCCTGAGCCACCTGCATCCATCGACTTCCTGCATATCTTACCAGGTCGTCACTCCATCTAGTGGGGGGTCGCCCTACACTACGCCTACCGGTACGAGGCTGCCACTCGAGAACCTTTCTTCCCCATCGGTTATCGGTTCTTCGAGCTATATGGCCGGCCCATTGCCACTTCAGCTTACTAATCCGTTGGGCTATGTCGGTCACTCTGGTTTTACTGCGGATATCCTCATTTCTGAGTCTATCACGCAGAGAAACTCCGAGCATAGCCCTCTCCATAGCTTGGTGAGCGACCTTGAGCGTCCTCATACGGCCAGCAGTGAAGGACCGTAAGTCATTACTGGCAACACGCACTGGTTGTACACTTTAGTTTTCAGAGATTGAGGTATACCTGACGAGAAGATGTGTCGTAATTTCCCGAACGCTGCCCAGCCGAGTTGAATCCGTCGATTGACCTCTCGGTCGAAGTTGGACTTACCTAGTCGGACTATTTGTCCCAGGTAAACGTACTCGTCAACAACTTCGAGCATAGTGCTCCCAACAACTACCGGCATAGGTGTGACATGGACATTAAACATGATCTTTGTTTTGTCCATGTTCATCTTAAGACCTATCCGTTTGGAGGCACTATAGAGGACATTGAGCATAGTGCTTAAGTCCTCCAGCGATTCTGCCATAAGGACTATATCGTCGGCAAATCGAAGGTGAGTGATGTACTCGCCATTGATATTAATACCGTATCCTTTCCAGTCCAGTAGCTTGAAAACGTCTTCCAAAGCAGCGGTGAAGATTTTCGGGGATATAACGTCACCCTGTCTTACACCTCTCTGCAGTTGGACAGGTTTCGAGCTCTGGTTCTGTACTCGGATAGCCATCGTAGCCCTACTGTACGAACACTTCAGCACTTCGATATACCGACAGTCAACTTGGCACCGCTGAAGGGACTGCAGCACCGCCCAAATTTCGACGGAATCAAAGGCTTTCTCATAGTCCACATACGCCAGGCAAAGGGGCAAATTGTACTCTTCAGTCTTCTGTACAATCTGCCGCAGGGTATGTATGTGGTCTATGGTACTGAAGCCTTTTCGGAAACCGGCTTGTTCGGGAGGCTGGAAGTCGTCGAATCCGCTTGCGAGACGATTCGTAATGACTCTCGAAAACAGCACGTGGACGCGGCTCAGAAGGCCAATCGGTCTGTAGTTCTTCAAGTGAGCGTTGTCGCCTTTCTTAAAGAACAAGACCACCGCACTTCTGCTCCACGCCTCTGGAGTAGTGCCACCATGGAGGATGGAATTGAAGAGCTTCTGAAGGACTTCAAGTACCGGTGTTCCATCCGCTTTCAGAAGCTCCGCTGTAATTCCATCCTCGCCTGGGGCCCTGCCGTTTTTAAGGTGCTGGAGAGCCATTCTAATCTCGCTTAGACTGGCGTTCGGGATATCATCGGAATAGTGTCGGATAAGACTTGCTCTTGGATCGTTACTCACACTTGCGTGTGGCTCCAACGATGATGTGTACAGCTGCCCATAGAACCTCTCAATCTCACTCAAAATCTCAGGTGTCCCGGAAACGATGCTGCCACACTCAGTCTTCAGCTTTGACAGTTGGCTCTTACGGGCAGACAGATCTCTGGCAAAGACTTTGGAGCCCTGGTTCCGCTCGATCGCTTCTTTAATACTAGCAGTATTAAAGTTGCGTAAGTCTCGCCGCATGCATTTGGAGATCTGTCTGTTCAGTTGCCTGTATGCTGTCAAATCTGTTGACCATTGCAGCCTCATCTCCCGTCTAACAGCCATGAGATTAAGAGTGTGATCGGAGAGTTTTTGTATTCTTCTGCGGCGGGTATTGCAGAACTTAGCTCCGACCGCATGGACAGTTTCCACGAGCTTGTCATTCATATCGTCCACTGCATTGCAATCTTGTAGGCACTGAAAGCGGTTGTGTAACTCGAGCTGAAAGTTTTCGGGATTCTGGATTAGAGCACGAGGGGGGACGGAGCGTTGACTTCATTAGACGAGACCTCTCCAACTTAATGTTTAGGTTCAGTGTACCTCTAACCATTCGGTGATCGCTGCCAGTTTTCACCCTTGCGACTTGTCACAGAATACTATCGTAAAATGGTAGTAGTATTACTACTACTACGCTACTGTTGTGTTTAGTATGGTGAGAGTAGAGATTCGGAGACCCTTTTTTACTGGAAACGAGGCATTGCATCTCAGTCCTCAGGGGTGACAACTCATCTGCGTTTTGATCCTTAATTGAGGACAAATGCAGAAGCCTGTGGGCCACCACTTACCATCAGATGGACTGTGTGCTCGTTTGTCACCCTTATTTTATAAAAAAGATCCCTTTCATAGAATATACTCCTTCTTCGTACTTCTTACTCCTTCTTCATCATTGTAAAAGTACATTGCTGAACAGAGTACTCTTCCGTTGTAGGAAAGAAAGGATTTTCTTTAGACGTCACGCTCAACAGGCAGATTGACAGATATTCACAGTACCAGACGGCCTTCTTCTATGACTCTGCTTCCCGTTGCCAGAGTATTTTAAGTCAAAATTAAAAGTAAAGTTACAGCCTATATACGTCCCACTGCTGGGCACAGGCCTCCCCTCATTTCTGAGAGAGCTTTAGGGCAAAGAAGTGTCCGCCGCGCTGCCCCAATGCGTGTTGGCAAACTTCACATGTCTTCGAAATATTTTTTTTTCTTTTTTCTCAGACATGCAGGTTTACTTACGATGTTTTTCTTCAACGCCGAGCACGGGGTAAGTCAGCACTTAAAATTGCAATTAGCAATTTCATTGGTGCCTCGTGTACTCGCGTTCTGTTATATTTACAAGAAGCGTTAACCATCTGAGCTACCACGGCTCTACGTTTTGCATAATCATAATGGTATACCGCTATCTATCGAAAGCTTTTAGATTATTTATTTTTTGCATTACCCAAACGCCTCTTACGGTACCCATGGTACAAAAGACTGTCACCAATGCCGCTACCACCCTGTGTGCAGGTTGGGTTACATTTGCACACATCGAACGCAGAGTGGACCGGTTGTGTTGGGGTGGACTTGTCGAGTAGACAAAAAAGCAGCAGACGCTAGATGCTGTCAATAACTCTGGTTTATTGTTTTTATACTACTTTCTATACTTATATCTGAATACAAGCTCATTTATATAAAAAGAGGAAACCCAAATAAATAAGACCGATGAACTTATTAAATTAATAAAGTTAATTCGAGGACAATGTCGATTGGAAAAATAAACGAGTTCGATGTAAAAACCTGGTTGTAGTCGTCGTATTTCGATAGACTAGAGATGTATTTTACGGCAAATAAACTAAATAGTGATCTCAAGTTGCCCACGCTAATAGCGATCATAGGCGATGAGGCCTACGAGTTCCTGATGAACCTGGCTAGCCCCGTGAATCCGTCGGAATTAAAATACGACGCCGCCATTAGTCTATTGCGCAACCACTTACAACCGGCACCATCCGCGTTAGCGGAAAGGTATCGTTTTAGACAAAGGAGGCAAGCAGCGGATGAGAATATAGCAGAGTACGTAGCAGAGTTAAAAAAATTAACACGTCACTGCAAACTGGGCGACGGTCTTAGTCAAAGTCTACGGGATCAATTTGTCTGCGGATTAAGGAGCGATGTTATTCGGCAAAGGGTGTTTGCGGAGGATGACACATTAAGTTTCACCAATGTGATAAAAATTGCCAATGCGATAAAAATGCGATAAAAAATGGGTCGCGGAGAACGTTGGGGGGAGGCGGGCGCGGAATGCGCGGAGACCGCCAGCCACAACACAATCGGCTGGGATCGGCTACAGCTGTAAGGAGGCCCGATGCAATTAGCAGTCAAAATTGCAGCGGATGCGGAGGGACAGGCCACGGTTATGAGGATTGTCGGTTCCGGGAATACGTGTGCAGCAGGTGCTAGCGCACGGGTCACCTACGACGCGTGTGTCCGGGACAGGACGCGGCAGGTGTTCGTACAACCAGGCATACCGGTTGTCATCAGGCAGACGTAGCACGGCATGATGAAGACAGGGGTCAATTAGAGGAGTTTCATCACCTATGTTTAGGTGACTATAAGTCGGTGAGTTTGCCAGTGACTGTAAATAATAAAGTCATCAATATGGAGGTTGATACGGGAACGGCAGTGTCATGCATTAACGAACAAACTTATAAGTTATATTTTAGTACCATTAAGTAAGAGCCGTGGTAGCTCAGTGGTTAACGCTCGCTGTAAATATAACAGAACGCGAGTAACCCGGGTTCGATCCCCGCCGGCACCAATGAAATTGTTAATTGCAATTTTAAGTGCTGATTTACCACGTGCTCGGCGGTGAAGGAAAACATCGTGAGGAAACCTGCATGTCTGAAGAATAAGAAAAAAATATATTTCAAAGACATTTGTGAAGTTCGTCAACACGCATTTGGGCAGCGCGGCGGACACTTCCTTGCCCTAAACCCTCTCAGAAATGAGGGGGAGGCCTGTGCCCAGCAGTGGGACGTATATAGGCTGTAACTTTTTTTACTTTTTTTTACCATTAAGTTAGATCGCACAAGTGTTAATTTGAAGTTCTATGACGGTTCGTGACTTAGACCTTTAGGATTAATCACACCGGAAGTTTGTTACGGTGGAGAAAAAAAAAGATTAGAATTGTTTGTTGTCTAAGGAGGAACCACGTCCTTGTTGGGCAGGCAGTGGTTATGAATTAAAAATAAAATTACCATTATTCACCAACTGCCATAACTTGGAGAGTAACCGAGGTAAATTAGATGATCAATTGAAAAATTTGTTTTCCAGATATGAAAAACTGAATAAGAATTGTTTGATGGAGGGCTGGGACGGTACACGGGCGGCAAGGCGGAATCCGTGAGGGGTAGCGCCGGTGTTTCATCGCGCGCGGCCGATACCTTCCGCGCTGCGCGAGCGCGTCGACGCCGAGCTGGACGCGATGATGCACGACGGCATCATCGAGCCCGTCGACTGCTCCGACTGGGGTCTCGCCGCTAGTACACCGGTACTAGCGGCGAGGCCAAGTCCGCAGTCGGAAACCGAACCGAAACAAAGCTGACGGTTCGTTGAGAATTTGTGATGACTATAAGGTGACGATAAACCTTGTTTTGTTAGTTGATCGATATCCCTTACCTAGAGTTGAGGATTTAATTGTTAGGTTGAGTGGGTCGAAATATTTTTCAAAAATTGATCTGTCTCAAGCCTATAATCAGATAGAGCTAGACGATACTAAAAAGTTAACCGTAGTTTATACGCACCGCGGCTTATTTCAGTATAATGGGTTAGTGTACGAGCTAGCATCGAGTGCTGGAATATTTCAACGTATTATGTATAATTTGTTAAAAGACATCCCCAATGTCGAAGCGTATTATGTATAATTTGTTAAAAGACATCCCCAATGTCGAAGTATTTTAGACGACGTCATAATTGGCGGGAAAAATAAGTTCGACCACCTTCAAGCCCTAGAAGCTGTCTTTAGCAGGTTACATAAGAACGGATTGAAATTAAAAAAATCATAAATGTATATTTTTTGTAAACGAAGTGCAGTTTTTAGGGTATGTACTTAGTAAAGACGGAGTAAAAACAGACCCGAAAAAGATAGAAGCAATTGCTAAGCTACCTAGGCCTTGTAACGTGACCGAGCTACGGTCTTTTTTGGGTTTAGTAAATTTCTACGCAAAATTTATTAAAAACATAAGTAGTAGGCTCGTACTATTATGTCAATTACTAAAAAAAGGTCAACATTGGTTTTGGTCGAAGAAATGTGAGCGCGCGTTTGTTGAAGTCAAAAATGTATTAATCAGCGCGGAAGTATTAGCTCACTACGACCCCCAGCGGCCGGTTATATTAACGTGCGACGCGAGCGCCAGAGGGATAGGGGCCGTGTTGTCGCAGCCCAGCGACAACGGCAGTCGCGAGTAGGCATGTCGATTCACTCTTAAAAAATCGATCTCTGAATCGATTCAAATCGAACATACTAGAATCGATTATCGATTAAATCGAGGATTAAAAGATCGATTTTCGATTAATTGTGACATTTCCAATCACTGTTTCCAGAATTGTGATTTTTCTTAAAATGAACTTTTATAATTACTTATACCTTTTGTTTTATGTAGAATTATAGGCTGTGGGACATTACATCTTAGTTAACAACGTATATGTAGCCATATTTGTTTGTTGTTGTTTCTTAAATTCACATCAGACTAGGCTGTTTGGTTTCAGACCTTTGCCTGACTTAATTGGCGAATCGTAAAAACTACAAATAGTTACATTTTTTAGCGTTTAGACATACTTAATACATGGATGTCTTCGTAATAAATGGTTGCGTAAATTTGTTGTATTTCCGCATGTTTTTACTTCGATATGACAACACTTGCGTACGCCATTCGATCCCTTTTTTTACAAAGTGATTCCATGTATCACATTTAGTTGATATTTAGGCTAAAAAGAACAACAATACTTTAACAAAAGTGCTAATTGCTACGTATATTTCTCGATAAATCGGTTTCAATCTAATAACTCACTATTTATCAAATTAAAATGAATGCTATACGAAAACAATACTGGTTATTTCGTAACTATAAACCTCTATAAACTTCAACATTTAATATTTATTTACAGTATCTAGGTATTTAAAGAGTACTCTGTCTGTGGTCACAGCTCACAGCATGTATATTTTTGATAATAATTAAAGTAATGAATTCACAGGTTCACAGCCATAATATATTAATATATGTTGTGGTCTTTCTTCGCAGCACAGATTAAGTTAGACCCACATTCACAGAGTACTTTTTGTATACCTGAAACACATTCCACAGGTAAGATTAGAATTAGAATTTTAGAAATGAAAAACAACCTTTCGATGTATTTGAATGCATTCATAAATATTTATTTAATTCAAATATATATTGCGTTCAAATTATCAACCAAGTACGACTGGTTCTTTTTTGCGTCCGCCAACAGCAAAAAATTTAAAAAATGCGGTATCTAACTTCTTACCCCAGCCAGTTTAGGAACTTTATAGCTAGTTCTTGAATCAGATGAATCAGCCCAATTCGAGAGGTGTTTGGATCGAATCGATGCGGTGCTCTGAATCGATCTAAAAGATCGATTATTTTACTCCAGATCATCGATTTTTCGATTAATCGATTTTAGATCGACGTGCCTAGTCGCGAGCTCGCGAGCGCCCCGTGGGGTATGCGTCACGCACGCTTAACGACGCCGAAAAGAACTACTTACAGATACACCGCGAGGCATTAGCGATTATATTTGCCGTAAATAAATTCCATCAGTATTTATACGGTCGGCATTTTACTCTGCGCACCGATCACAAGCCGCTAGTGTCCATTTTTGGACCTAACACAGGTATACCAACTATGGTAGCGAGTCGGATGCAATGGTGGGCAATAATTTTGTCCGCTTATTCGTTTGATATTGAGTACATACGTACCGATGTGAATGGAGCTGACGGCCTGTCGCGTCCGCCGCTGTCGTCTAGTAAGGTGACTCATGCGGCGCCCGAGCAAACGTATTTGCATTTCGTTCAGCAATCATTGTTGTTAGATTATAATAAAGTTAAAAATGAAACCGATCGGGATCCAATTCTCTCGAAGGTTATTAGCTATATTCGGGTTAGTTGACCAGGGGAATGTAATATTAAGGGTTTACAATCGTTTTTTAATCGTAAGAATGAATTATATGAGGAAATATGTAGGCTGTGTGATGTGGGATAGACTAGTTGTTCCGGAGGCCCGTAAGGAAAAAGTTTTATGTATGATTCACGAACCTCATATGGGCATTGTCTAATCCAAGGCTATATATAGCTCGAAGCTATGTTTGGTGAGCCGGTTTGGACGAGGCGGTGGAGCGAATATGCCGGGAGTGTGAGATATGCGCGGCGCAGGCGGATGCTCCGCCAAAACAGACGCCTCATATGTGGCAATGGCCCAATCGTCCTTGGTCAAGGATACATTTAGATTTTATGGGGCCTATTTTTGGAAAAACGTACTGGCCCAATCGTCCTTGGTCAAGGATACATTTAGATTTTATGGGGCCTGTTTTTGGAAAAACGTACTGGCCCAATCGTCCTTGGTGAAGGATACATTTAGATTTTACGGTGCCTGTTTTTGGAAAAACGTACTGGCCCAGTCGTCCTTGGTCAAGGATACATTTAGATTTTATGGGGCCTGTTTTCAGAAAAACGTACTGGCCTAATCGTCCTTGGTCAAGGATACATTTAGATTTTATGGGGCCTGTTTTCAGAAAAACGTACTGGCCTAATCGTCCTTGGTCAAGGATACATTTAGATTTTATGGGGCCTGTTTTCAGAAAAACGTACTGGCCTAATCGTCCTTGGTCAAGGATACATTTAGATTTTATGGGACCCGTTTTTGGAAAAACGTACTTGGTAGGGGTCGATGCGATGTCAAAATGGCTAGAAATCTATCAGGTAGCGAGTACAGCAGCCTCGGGGGTAACAGATAAGTTAAGGGAACTTTTCAATCGTTGGGGACTACCCAAACAAATCGTGATGGACAACGGTCCCCTGTTGTCAAGTATAGAATTCAATAACTTCATGTGCTGTCACGGTATCGATCATATTTTCACGGCTCCGTATCACCCTGCTTCGAACGGGTTAGCTGAGAACGCGGTAAGAACCTTGAAGCGGGTTATAAAGAAAGCGGTGCAGGAAAAACAAAACGTAGACAGGGCACTACAAACTTTTTTGCTATATTATAGGAATACGGAGCACACAACCACCGGCGAAAGTCCCGCTAGGTTATTGTTAGGTAGACGACTGCGCACTAAGTTAGATATTTTAAAACCATACAGGGAAAACAGGATTTATAAGGTGCAACGACACCAGAAAGACTTAGCCAAAGGAGGAGACAGGAAACTGAATCCTTCGGAAGATGTTTGGTATAGACAATACTTGAAAGGGGAAAAGTGGGGCAGTGGTCAAGTAGTAGACGTTAGGGGTCCTACAATTAAGGGAAAAAGTGGCGAAATAATTCATAGACATATATACCAATTAAAAAGGAGATCTTTAAGGACATCTATGACATTTCCTTACAATGATCATCCGTCAGGTTGCAGCACAAATTCAACCAACGAGCGGACGGTGACACCAGAGGTGGGAAAGGCTCAGCCGGGTCGGTCGGCGGATCGGTGTGACCGTGGGGTGTTAGAAATCTCAGAGGCTGAAATCGGCTTAAAGGAGTCGCAAGAGAGACGACCAGTTAGAAACCCAGGTCCACAGGCATATAAGGATACCTTGCCAAACGTTGTATAAGGCAATGTAGACTCAAAAACCTTATTATTCATTAATGCTGATACAATAACATTAAGTAGTTAAGTTATATTTAAGATTAGCATAGTAATAAACAAGTGTAGAGGAGTGTAATGTAAGGTAGAAGGTTAAGACTGATTATATAGGTGGCGGGTAAACGGAGATATACAGCGAATTAACTGTGGAATAAACGGATAGAGATTGCGTTACGTTTTTTGTGTTCTCACCGACTTTTATAAACATTACATAACATATTTTCTTTAACAGGTGTATTGTTCTCGTAAGCCTTGTTTTCGGTAAAAGAAGTCTACTGTCCTGTACACCACAGAGTACCTTTGTATAAACCGAAATACATGCTTTACACTCACCATACAAAACACAGAAACATTAAGCTGCTATCTACGTTGGTTTTCTGTGAGAGCGTGGTCTTTCCGCGGTCGAGCCGACCCATTCGTACTTTACTTTAATAAAGTTCCAGCACGCCTGTATATGAAATACGACCAAAACAATTAGTACCAGATATACCTTTGACGCTTCCGCCTATCATCGATCTGAGCATTTTACGTCTGGTGTGAACGAGATTGTATACCGCCATCTGTCGGAAAGTAGGAAGCTTTAAGATTATTCAGACATTTCCCATGGTCGTCTCCAATGACACCCATTGTAGTGTTATGCTACTTACATATCATTTTACACTATTTTAAATTTATTTTTCCATTCTGTTTTTGATTTTCTGCATTAGCCGCAAAACTGGATATTTTGCATCACCTTTATTTTCATAGGATCCTGTAACGTTTTTAAACCATAAGAACACAATAACAAATCATTTTCACATCGTATTTTCACGTTATCAGCACTTATTAAATCGGTGTCAATGGAGTCTACCTTTTTCGGTATTTTATTTAGTTCTCCGTAACTCTGCAATTTCGGGCTTCGTGCGCACTGTTGCGCTACCTTTTTTTTCTATATCAATAATATCTCATTTTTCACTTAAATCTTGCCGTTTCTCTATTACGAGCCTAAAACCAAAATTTGACATGTTTTAACATCGTTGTTTATCTGGTTGTCATGGCAATTTTTATTCAAATATCGTTACCGGCCCGATGTTTTTACTTCAAAAATACTCTTTTCTTCTTGGCCATTTACAAAAATTTGCTTTTAATTTAAATAATTTCAAATAATTTCTCGTTCTTATCCCAGATCCGTCAAAAATTATAAAAGCCGAAGAATCGGCCAATAGAGGTTCTCACTTCAGCTTTGATACGAGAAGCACCTCTTAAAGGCTTTATCCGCACTGCCTCGGGATCTTGCAAGCCTCTGCCTTCTCCTCAAGTCATCGCCTAGCCACGCCTACGCCTCCACCTATTAGTGCCCGCGCTATCTTCGGCCGCTGTGCGTGCTTGTCTCAAGCGCTGCGTGTTCCTACTCCAGACGCTGCGTGTCTCCGGCGCTCCGGGCGCTGTGTGTGTCTACTCCGGGCGCTGTGTGTGTCTACTCCGGTGTGTGTATGTCTACTCTAAGTGCTGCGTGTACCTGCTCAATACGCTGTGTGTACCTACTCCAGACGCTGCGTGGACCTACTCCAGACGCTGCGTGTCTACTCCAGGCGCTGTGTGTGTCTACTCCGGGTGTTGTGTGTGCTCATTCTGGTCGCTGTGTGTGCCTACTTCAAGCGCTGCGTGTACCTAGATTAGGCGCTGTGCATCTACCACAGGCATAGCCTGTACATACATTGTTTCCGTACTCATTTATCCTTATTAACTTTTATTTTTTTTAAAAAATTGTAATTCACTATCATCACTACAGCCCATCATCACCCTCATACCTTTTTTTTATATAAAAAAAGCTGTAAATATCTTTACAAAATTTTAAATAAATTATTTTCTTTTTTGGTTGTTTCGTTGTTAGGTTAAGTTCTATAGTTTTTAATTGTGGCTTTACATTTTATAAAAGAAACTGTAAATATCTTTACAAATTTTAAATAAATTATTTTCTTTTTGGTTGTTTTGTTGTTAGGTTAGGTTCTTTAGTTTTTACCTGTCGCTTCACGACATTTTGGCGCCCGACGTAAAAGTTCTTCTCTCTTAATTTTTCTTTTTCTTCACCTTAACTATGCCTTATCCATTTTCTTTTGATTTAATTGCTTTCTCTTTCATTCTTAACTCTTTATTTACTCATCCTTATCATATCTTCCAAATTCTAAAACAAAACTTCGTCTAGTTTTTCAACTTATCTGGATTATATTTAGACCTACATATAACACTTCACTTACATTCATCACTTTAATATTTTTATTCTAGATAACTTAGAGGTACAATTTTTTAATTAAAATTTTATTTCTTAAACTTAACTTTGCACTTAATTATAACAATGAAAAGGGTTATTAAGTACGAATTCCTTAACAAGGCTGAACTCGAATACGAAGTGAAGATTAGATGTGAGGAACCAGCTAATACTGTTTTGCTTCTAAAAAAACAGATTTTGCGTTTAGTTGATAATTCTCACCCTGAAGATATTCTGACCTCTCCAATTCCGATCGAGGATGACTTGTCTCAAATTGGTTCTACTTTGACCTACCTGGACTGTAAAATTGAAAAATTTTTACAAGGTGAAACCAAATACTTACGACTAATAGAAACTTTTATTAATCATGTTTATTACAGATTGGAGCGAATAGATACTGACTTATATCCAGACTTTAAAGCTATTTTCGATACTTTGAAGATGAAATTTGACGCTATTACTAAACAATTCGAATCCTTGACTCCACCTCCAACTGAAAATGACTCTCCATCACTTGACCCTCCTGTTGACCCGACTGTTATGGAACCTCCTCTTGTTTCTCAATCTTCTGTTAAGATCCATACCCCGTATCCTTCACCACGACTTTTTCTCCAACTAACGTCTTCAAAGATCTGAAAAGACACACCTTCAATGGTAAAAGCTGTCCAAGAGCCTTTCTTAAAAAACTTGAAGAATACTGCTTAGCTCGTGGCTTATCCAAAGACTTGTTGATCTCTCAAGCATTTGAAATTTTCACCGACAATGCTCTTCATTGGTTCAGATTTAAATATAATCAGAATCCAAACTTAACTTGGAACGAACTTTCCTCTATATTAATCAAAGACTTTGGTGGTTTTGATTATGATTATAAACTTCTAGAAGCGATTAGGAACCGAACTCAAGGCCGTGATGAACCTATCGTCATCTATATTTCCATCATGTCTGGAATGTTCACTCGTCTTTCGAAGAAACTTTCTGAAACAGAACAATTGGAGATTATTTTGAGGAATATTCGCCCATGTTATTCAGTCTTCGTAGCTCTAAAAGACATTGACTCTATCGACTCTCTTCTGGCTACTTGCCAAAACTATGAAAAGTTCCTTGACAGAGACAAACAATTTAAAGAACCAAATGTACAACAAAGTCCTCTTATTTCTGAATTCAACTACAAGCATTCCACTTCAAGTTCAGTTGGCTCTTCAAATTCTTCTAATAACTCACAACCTTCTCCTCCCTTTATGAATAAATTCGCTTCATCCCACAAATACCCTTCTAGACAAGTTAATAGTCCCTCTCAAACTAAAGCTCCTCAAGAAAGCTCTTTTTGTGTTCGCTGTCGTAAACAAGGTCATACTTTGAACACTTGTACTCAACCACGATTCGTGATTTGTTTCAAATGTGGTCTTAAAGGTTTTAAAACTGCAGATTGCCCTACTTGTTCTCCCAAACCACATACTAGTTCAAAAAACTAACTGCTGACTTGAAAAGTAACTTAAACTTTGATAATGACGATTGGGCTAGTTGGATTAAAACAATTCAAAACTTCTTTTCTTGTTACGAAATCTCTTCTACACTCTACTCCAAAGAACAAGATCTTAATCGTCCATTCGTTAATGTCAAAATTTATGACTTAACTTTATCTGGTCTACTAGATTCTGGCAGCTCAGTAACTATTCTGGGTAATAATTCTCATTTGGAAATTCTTAAACTGGGCTGTAAACTTTTCAAGTCAGGTCTTATTACTGTCTCTACTGCTAATAATCAAAAAGTTAATTCCTTGGGTTATTTTGACTTACCTGTTCATTTCAATAATCAAACTCATTTGATTAAAGCTTATGTTTTCCGGAAATATTTCCTTCGCTAATACTAGGTATTGACTTTTGGAGAAAATTTAATCTGTTACCTAGTGTTTTATCTTCTCTTAACTTTACAGAATCTAAATGCTCTGCTATCGAAACTAAAGATATTAAAGTTTTACCTTATGAGCATTTAACTCCTAACCAAAAGGACATCGCTAACGACATCATCCAACGCTTCAAGACAATTTCTTTTGAAGAAAAAGGTATCCTGGGGAGCACACACTTAATCACCCATAAGATTGATACTGGTGATTCTCTTCCAATCAAACAAAGATGTTACAGACTGTCTCCTGAAAAACAAAAGGCGTTAATTAATGAAGTTGATAAGATGCTGGGATGGAACGTCATTGAACAATGCGAAAGTCCTTGGTTATCTCCGGTTCTCATCACTCCGAAGAAGAATGGTGAATGGCGTTTCTGCGTAGACAGCAGGAAGCTTAACTCAGTTACACGTCGTGATGCTTATAGTCTGCCACTAATAAGCGAAATTTTGGACAACCTGAAGAATGCCAAATACTTATCAAGCATCGACATTGCGAAAGCATTTTGGGAGATTCCCTTGAATCCTGCTGATAAAGATAAAACTGCATTTTATGTACCTGGAAGAGGTATGTTTAGATTCAAGGTAATGCCTTTTGGTCTCACTAACTCACCTGCATCTCTACAAAGATTAATGGATATGCTTTTTACTCCTGAATTTGAGAACAAGGTATTTTGCTATCTGGATGACATCATTATAATTAGCGAAACTTTTGATGAACACATATCGCTTCTCATGAAAGTTCATGATAAACTTTCATATGCTAATCTGACTATTAACTTTGAGAAGAGTCAATTCTTCAAGAAAGAACTGAAATACCTTGGTTTTCTAGTGGACGAGTATGGTCTACGTGCTGATTCAGATAAAATAAAAGCTATTTTAGAATATCCTGTACCTACTTGCAGAAAAGAAGTACGAAGATTCATAGGCACCTGCAGCTGGTTCAGAAGATTCATTCCAAACTTTAGCACTATTGCCTCTCCACTCAACCGACTAACCTGTTCCGGGAAGAACGCTCCTAAATTTTTATGGAATTCACAAGCTGCAGCTGCTTTCCAGAGACTTAAAGAAGCTTTGGTAACTGCTCCTGTCCTTGCTTGCCCTAACTTCAAACTACCCTTCTCTGTACATTGTGATGCATCAAATTATGGCATAGGAGCAATGCTTACTCAAAATCAAGATGACAAAGAAGTCGTGATTGCTTACATGAGTAAAGCACTAAATAAAAATCAACAGAACTACTCAACTACTGAAAGAGAAACATTGGCTGTAATAACTGCGTTAGAACATTGGCGATGTTACCTAGACAATGGTAAAGAATTTACAATATGACTGACCATGCTGCACTTAAATGGTTTCAGAACTTATCGAATCCATCAGGAAGACTTGCTCGCTGGACTTTACGCTTATCATGCTTTAACTTTGTCCTGAAACATAAAAAAGGAAAGGATAACGTTGTTCCAGATTTATTATCAAGACATAAGAATCAAGAACGTCCTGATACACGAGAAACTTCACCTCAAGGCGTACATCCTATTACAATTGAAGAACCACCTGATCGTGAACTTGAGCACTACAACAAGATTTTTTCTCGGATGCTCTAACAACCCAGACGCATATCCCAACTACACTATCAAGGATAACAAACTTTACCGCTGCATCCATTCTCTCGATCGTCTAAACGATGACTTTATTTGGAAAGAAGTTCCACTACCTCAAGATAGACATGCACTTGTTGAAGTTAACCATGGTTCCCCTACAGAACTCCATCTTGGTATCTTCAAGACATTCAAGAAAATATCTTTAAAATACTATTGGCCTGGTATGTTTAAGGACATTGCCAAATTAATCTCGTCTTGTGAAACCTGCTTAACCTACAAACACCCTAATCATTCTCCCTATGGTCTTATGGGTAAACCCAAACTTTGCTCCAGACCTTTTCAAACTATATCCTTAGATCTCATGGGTCCATTACCTATGACTCGTAGACGAAATCAGTATATTCTAGTAATTAACTGCAATTTTACTAAATATACTATGATTTTTCCCCTTAAACGTGATACTTCAGCTAATATTATTAATCTTTTGGAAAATTCAGTTTTCCTAGTTCATGGCATTCCCCAAACTATTATAATGGACAACGCGGTTCAATTTCAGTCGCGAGACTTCCAATCATTCTTAAATTCTTATAACGTTCCTTGTATTTTTCACACAGCTTTATATTGTCCTCAGGTTAATCCTACGGAGAAGTTTAATAGTACAATTATTACAGCTCTAGCATCTCTAGTAGAAGACGATCATAGATCCTGGGACAACCATCTTGCTAAGATTCAGTACGCAATGAACAGCGCTACAAATGTAGCTACTGGCTTTACTCCAAACTTTTTAGTCTTTGGTAGGGAAACAATACCTTGTGGTTCCTTCTATACTCCAACTCAGAACCTTGAGGAATTGATATTTATGCCTCGTGATATTTACGCGTCTAATGCTGGTCTCCTCTGATCTATTTTTCACAAAGTTCAAACTAAACTTCACATAGCTCACGCTAAAAATAGCGCTCGCTATGATCTTCGCCGGTCTTTTAAAGAATTTAATGTGGGAGACACTGTTTTGGCGTAAAAACCATGTTTTAAGCAATGCCGGCGCATACTTTAATGCTAAACTTGCCCCTAAGTTCATCAAGTGTAAAGTGATAGCTAAACTGTCACCACTAGTCTATGTGCTTGAAGACCCTAATGGAGTTAGAGGCAAGTGGCACATCAACGATGTAAAATCATATTTTTTTTTTTAACTTTTATTAACTGTTAATTTGTATATATGTATAAATATCACCATCATTCTCACCTTATTATTTTGTTTGGTGATCCAGTGTTCTTCAACACATCTTGCTTTAGGACCTCGAACTTTCGTTGGTTAATCTTCACTTTTTATTTTTATTTCAGACACATCTCGTTAGTGATGTTGCTGATCTCTGGCTTTGAGCCCTACCGCTCTGGCCGTTCTTAATCTTTACTTAAGTCATAGCGACTAAAGCTTGCTTAAGATTAATTTCTTTAACTTTATCTTCACTCAGGAGCGGATGACAACTCCTTAAATAAGCCTGGATGTCCTTTCAAAATATTTTTTTTTCCACGCAGGAGCGGATGACAACTCCTCAAATAAGCCTGAATGTCCTTTCGAAAACACACTTTTAGAGTGGTAGTCATTGAATGTGAACTCCACCCTTACCTGAATGCAGATGATGAATGTAAGAAATAGTATATCTGATTTTGCCTGGTGATGTCTGTTTCTGCAAAGCTGTGTTTTTATGGTTTATTTTAGAATGTACATATCAAAATTTTTGCTGAGTCTAAAATTTTCCAGGGTCGGGGGGAAAATGTAGTGTTATGCTACTTACATATCATTTTACACTATTTTAAATTTATTTTTCCATTCTGTTTTTGATTTTCTGCATTAGCCGCAAAACTGGATATTTTGCATCACCTTTATTTTCATAGGATCCTGTAACGTTTTTAAACCATAAGAACACAATAACAAATCATTTTCACATCGTATTTTCACGTTATCAGCACTTATTAAATCGGTGTCAATGGAGTCTACCTTTTTCGGTATTTTATTTAGTTCTCCGTAACTCTGCAATTTCGGGCTTCGTGCGCACTGTTGCGCTACCTTTTTTTTCTATATCAATAATATCTCATTTTTCACTTAAATCTTGCCGTTTCTCTATTACGAGCCTAAAACCAAAATTTGACATGTTTTAACATCGTTGTTTATCTGGTTGTCATGGCAATTTTTATTCAAATATCGTTACCGGCCTGATGTTTTTTTACTTCAAAAATACTCTTTTCTTCTTGGCCATTTACAAAAATTTGCTTTTAATTTAAATAATTTCAAATAATTTCTCGTTCTTATCCCAGATCCGTCAAAAATTATAAAAGCCGAAGAATCGGCCAATAGAGGTTCTCACTTCAGCTTTGATACGAGAAGCACCTCTTAAAGGCTTTATCCGCACTGCCTCGGGATCTTGCAAGCCTCTGCCTTCTCCTCAAGTCGTCGCCTAGCCACGCCTACGCCTCCACCTATTAGTGCCCGCGCTATCTTCGGCCGCTGTGCGTGCTTGTCTCAAGCGCTGCGTGTTCCTACTCCAGACGCTGCGTGTCTCCGGCGCTCCGGGCGCTGTGTGTGTCTACTCCGGGCGCTGTGTGTGTCTACTCCGGTGTGTGTGTGTGTCTACTCTAAGTGCTGCGTGTACCTGCTCAATACGCTGTGTGTACCTACTCCAGACGCTGCGTGGACCTACTCCAGACGCTGGGTGTCTACTCAAGGCGCTGTGTGTGTCTACTCCGGGTGTTGTGTGTGCTCATTCTGGTCGCTGTGTGTGCCTACTTCAAGCGCTGCGTGTACCTAGATTAGGCGCTGTGCATCTACCACAGGCATAGCCTGTACATACATTGTTTCCGTACTCATTTATCCTTATTAACTTTTATTTTTTTTTAAAAATTGTAATTCACTATCATCACTACAGCCCATCATCACCCTCATACCTTTTTTTATATAAAAAAAGCTGTAAATATCTTTACAAATTTTAAATAAATTATTTTCTTTTTGGTTGTTTCGTTGTTAGGTTAAGTTCTATAGTTTTTAATTGTGGCTTTACATTTTATAAAAGAAATTGTAAATATCTTTACAAATTTTAAATAAATTATTTTCTTTTTGGTTGTTTTGTTGTTAGGTTAGGTTCTTTAGTTTTTAACTGTCGCTTCACGACACCATGACGACGTAGACTAAATAGGTCGAATGGGACAAAATGGTTGGTTTTTTATCACGCCACTACAAGAGTAAGGCTTTATTGTCATTAGATTTTACATGTACGCTCAGTTTTATCATCCAATTAAATATGTAGGTAATTTGCTTGACGGAAATTATATTTCATAAGAAACAATAAGCTAATACACAAAGCTCATTCAAACTGTGGCACAAAAATTATATTCTTTATATACTTTTTATTCATGCTTTTTAAAACTTTACGTATTGTCATAAAAAGGGTGGAATTTTTTTCCTTTAGACCCTAACTGCAAATTAAATAATTATAACTTTTAACAAAAGTAAAAACCGACTTCAAATTGCTCAAAAGGAAGTTATTTTAATGTTACCATTAGAGGGTCCAGTAAGTGGTTCCTGTGGCCCATAGACATCTATCTATGTATCCTAGATTAAGAATCAAAATACAGATGTGTTTTTACCCATGAGGACTAAGATAGAATACCTCGTTGCCAGTAAAAAAGGTCTGCGGTTCTTTACTCTCATCATACTAAAAACAGCAGCATTAAGCTGCTATTTTACGCTGGTATCTTGTCAAAGCGTGGTCTGTCCCTGGATGAGCTGACCCATTCGTGCTACAACAATAATATAGCTGCAGCGTGGCTCTACCATGTATTAGATTTAAATGAAATGCTTTACAACTTGTTATTATACTGCTTCTCTACATCCTTGAGGCCGGTACACATCATAGAACGCATTCCTGCTAGAATATAACCATTTAGACGATATTGACATTGTGATATTCCTTAGTCCACTGAGAAGGAAAAAAAATAACTTGATATTTATCTTGAATACCGGCGCAAAATTCTCTAAGTATATTTCGAATTTCTGATTGTTTCTTTTTTTACGAAATTCAATCAATTAAGTAATTCATTGACACTTTTTACATTCCAGTCACGATCTTTGCAAACCAGGAAAATAAATGACATTCGGCAGATGTTCTATTGTTTTAAATATTCAATCTAATATTTTCTTGTTTAAATCGGACACGATGTTTTATAAGAAGCATTTACAAAAACACCAAATATTTAAACATTATTGAACAGGATTATATTTAATACTAGCGATCCATATTATTACTTTAAGTAGATTATTATTTATCAAAAAGCTGATAATGAATTTAAAGACAAGGTGACTTTTAAATAGATAGTGATTTTATGTGTTTCGTGTTCTCTCCGAATCTTTAAGCCCTGATTTACACCCCTACTTTTATTTCTGTAATAATACAAAGTAAATATATTTATAGGCTGTGAAATTGAAATCCTTGACATCCTTTTAATCTAAGAATTTGGGTGACGTAAGAGGAGATAGAAGGAATATAAAAGGTTTAAGCTTGGAGATAGGCAACGATGTTTTCCTACTAACAACTTAAAAATACGAAACTAAGTTTGCAAAACCTGCCTGCCAAGGGTAGCAACTATAGCATATATTCATACATCCCCTATGAGACAATCTTTGGGGCAGGCCTGTGTCCTGCAATGGACTTGTGAATATGCGTGGTGGATATTCCATAAAACATATTCTTACACCGCCCCTACGTTATCAACGTTAATTCTAAACATTATAAATTAAATATCGACACCGAATAACACTAGTTCCACAGGATACGCCAGTCTCACTTATCTCTGACGGTCATAAAGTTTCACCAGTCAAACACGTTCATATCTTGTACTTGAATCTTAAACGGACTTATCTTCATTTATGGAGTCAAAATAAACTTGGTACAAATTCGCTATCAAATGTGTGGGTGTTGTAATGGTGGTAGAGCCATGCCGCAGCTGCACTATAGTTGCAGTACGAATGGCTCGCCTCGACCGGAGAAGCATCACGCTCTCGCACAATACCAACATAAACAAGTCCAGATAACCGAAGATACTTCTTACTGATAATGGGGCATTAATAGCCCTCAGGGGGTAACAACGCACCTATATTCTAATTCCTAATCGAGGATAGACGAAGGTATCTTGAGCCATAATATTTACGTACCATTAAATGGAATGTCTGCTTGTTTGTTACTCTTATTCTATTAAATATAATAAATTAAAAAATACTTAAACTTTTAGACGTACTAAAATTTCTTTTAATCATTCTCAGACTCAGAAATTAAAGGACTTAATACAAAATTCTTTAACATCATAAATATACAATACTTAAGTTGAACATATTCATTGATTCGAAATTTGAATTTATAACTGCGTAATGGCGAAAGGGTGGCGTAACTTCTCATGCCTACTTCCTGACGTAAAACTTCTAAAATACTCGTATTTTATAAACGTTCTCTATACTGTCATATGCACTTCCTAATTTAATATTTATGATCTTGAGTTTCATGCTTATTTCCCTACCATAATCCGTTATCGTAGAGAGATGTATTTACGTGGTAGAGCCTAGCAAAAAACGCACGTGCAATTCCCTTGGTGTTACTGTTGTCCGTGGATGACGGTAGTCATTTACCATAAGGTGAGTCGCATGCTCGTTTGCCCCCTATCGTGGCAAAGTATAATAGCTTCAACACTAATAGGTCAGCTCGACTGAGAAGGGCTTCTTACACAAAATACCAGCGTAAGATAGAAGTAAAAGAAAGAAAAAAATATCTTAATTAAATTTAAAATTAATTATTTTAAATTAGGAATTAAAAACTAAGTTAAAATAGTTGATTAAACGCGATAAAATCCGTAAAAATAGTTTTATTCTATGTGCGGGACATTCAGAAAATAGCTGCGTATACAAGACCTCCTGACTCAACCGCAACCTGAAAAAAAACAATCAAAATAAGTTCTTTCTTTTAAACCAAAGGGAGAAGTGATCTCATTCTCCACCTGATGGTTAGAGGCTACCGCAGTCCACGGTCACCTGCAGCCAGCTTCAAGCTAAGAAGTGTACAGATGCGTCGTCACCTCTAAGGACTAAGATGGAATGGTTCACAGCGTGTACTTATATTGACTATCTGTATCCTTACCCTACCACAACTAAGGTACGTGTGGATAATATGGTCACCTTAAGCTTGCCGTCCTATAAGACCAAAATTAGGAAGAAGACAGAGACAAAAATACCAAGAAGTATACTATAACTAATATATTAAAGAAGAAATAGCATACAAGTTTTATCAATAATTAGGAACACTTCGAAAAATGAACTTAAAAAAAATTAACTTAACTATACCATACTAAAATCCACTAAAATATTAACTATGTCGATAAAGCCGCACCTTTTTACCCCTTATTATTCGATATACATAGGTAATAGGCATCCATGCAAGCAAGGCTGTAGTTTATGAGTTATAGTAAAGTGACCATATCACGCTCACGTACTATTTATTATATTAGCTCGGCTTGACTGAGAAATATCCACGCTCTATCAGAACACCAGCGTTAAATATCAGCTTAATGCTGCTGTGTTTCGTATGTCGAGAGTCAAGCAACGAAGATTATTTGTACTGGGACCTTTTTTAGTCTTCAGATTTGACAACACATCAACATTATAATGATAAATGTAGATTTGCTTGGGCCACAGCATCCACTTACAATCAGGTGAACTGTGTACACGTTTGTCACGCTTATCCTATAAAAAAACATAGTTGGAAGTGTGATAGTATACGTTTTAATGTTTGTTGCTTTATTTCGTTGCTTATAGTAATTGCAAAATTTCTATAAACAAATTTATTTCACTAGAATTGAACTCCGGGTCGCTAAGCCATTGAGCTACTCTCGGCAAGCCTATGGCTAATATAGTATAAAACAAAATTAAGAAATTGCAGCTATACTTTTTTACATTAAAGGTACCCGTCTCTCGCAATATTAGGATCCGATCCACTTGCTTGCTAATTAGAGACTATTGAGGGGCTTTAAAGACCTTCTCCTCACTTGCGAAATGAGTGTTAAGAAGCGTTATGCAAACATTTGTGTACTCTTTTGCCGTATTATGAGTTTGAGTACAAGTAAAGTTAAGGTCTATATACATCTTATACGTGATGGAGCCACGCTGCGGCTACATTACAGCTGTAACTCGACTGGATTCTGTAAGAGCGTGGTCCTCCACGTTCTTCCATTGCCACTATTATTTGATCATGATGCTTTCCTACACCGTCGAGCACATGGTGAATCAGCACTTAAAACCGTAATTAATGATTTCATCTGTCGGTGGAGATAAACCTGGGGCGCAATATAAACATTTTAATTCTTCATTATATGGCAGGTTTGGTAGCGCAGCGTCAGTGTTCGATTGCAGCATTGCGGGTCACGGGTTCCAATCCTGCATAGTTTAACAATGTGTAGTGTTCGCGTAAATAATTAGTCTAAATAACAAAACATGAATATATTATTACACCCATCCATCCATTCTATTATTGATTAATAGCCTATAAAAGTGCACTACTGAACATGTACTCCTCCAAAGATTGCATCCAAAGAATGGGGAGGGATTTTTCGTAATCGCCACGCTTCGCAGGCAGGTTGGCAGCGCAGTTTATTATTATTAAAATAAAATGTTTGATCAGAGATATTGAATAAGACAAATATATACCATGGATTTCTTTAAGGTCGTAGGGTGTCCTTTTGCCTATAGGACTACATACTTTTAATTTTAAGGTTACATTTCTTATCCGAAGCTTAACGCTGCTGTGTTTCGTGTGGTGAGTGTAGAGAACCGGAGGTTTTTACTGGAAACGAGGCATTCAATCTTAGTCTTCACGGGTGACAATGTAACTATGTAATCGACGATAGATGTAAATGTCTATGTGCCGCAGTATCCACTTACCATCAGGTGGACTGTGTGCTCGTTTGTCACCCTTATCCTATAAAGAAATGTTCGCCATTGGTGAAGTTATTTATTCAAACGTTAGTAACGCATCTGCATTTTGATTCTTAATTGAGAATAGATTGAGATGTTTTGTGTGCCGTTTGTGACCCTAATTATATAAAAAGTCCAACCACCTTTGAGGTTTATGCGTAAAAAAATTCCACTTCTTAAGGTGAAAAAGAGGGGATGCAATTTTAATGGTTTGCTTTATTGAACTGGAGTAACAAAGTAACTTACATTTAACCTATATTATTATATATATCATACGTAGTAGAGCCACGTTGCTGCTATATTATGGTTGTAGCAAAATGGGTCGGCCCGACCGGGGAAAACTTCGCTCTCACAGAATACCAGCGTAAAATAGCAGCTTAAGAGGATAGAGTAAGTCAGCTCAAATTCTAATTTCGCCCCCCACTTCCCCGCGCGTCGTATGCTATGTACCGATATGTTTGTAATCACTAATACTGTAAGTAGAAAGGTCGTTAGACACTTATTTCATTAGGTTTATCATATTTATGCCTGTTTCTTAACGCCAAGCCAGCCGCTTCTTATTTTTATCACGGTTATTTCCCATTTTAATTTTACGTCGTACTGTTGCGTAATGTATATTCTGATCGTAAGCGACACAACTTCTCCCTTCAAAAGCCTAAGCGATACTAACGGTGCGACAGGAATCAAGCTCAAGACGCCGATAGTTTAGGTAATTTCTTTTTACAGTGAAAATAATGGTATTTAAAAAAAAGTAAATAACATAAGCACTGCTTTATAGTTAGTTCAGTTAGTATGCAAAGTTTCATGATCTTATTTAAAGTATTTCATGAATAACAGCGGTTTATTGTTTATTTTGGAGGTAACTTTGGATTTTTTTTTATCGAGAACATTTTACGAAATCGTGTTTTCGTCTAACATAATCATTAACATTAATCCTCAACTTTACCATATATTTATTTCAAAATTAATGCTGCAATATTTTCGGCATAACGAAGGATCTTGCTAAGCCATTTGACATTATATTTCCCCTTAATACTGCTGTGTTTCGTATGGAGAGTGTAGAGATCCGGAAACCCTTTTTACTGGAAACGAGGCATTCCATCTTAGTCCTCAGGGGAGACAATGCATCTGCGTTATGATTCTTAGTCGAAGATAAATGTAGATGTCTATGGGCCGCAGCATCCACTTACCATCGGCTCGTTTGTCACCCTTATTCTATAAAAAAACATTTTAGTTGATAGTTGAGATTTATGATTGCGTTGGTCCCGAGACTTCGTGATAGCATTGCGAGAGTACTAAAGGTAGAAAGGACTGGAAGAGACACCGGGACTTGCTTTATTAAAGCATAGCGAGAGATTGCGTTCGCCGTTCCACGTTAATTGTGACCACCGTGGGGTTTTAGCCGCTAGAAGACCGTCACAATTCGTTGCCCCCGCAGCGGAAGGTATCCATGAGGATTCTCCCACGATTAAAAAAGGTTTATTCTTACGTTATATTTCTTAGTCCACTCAAAAGGGTCAATAAATAAACTTTTGATAAATGGTAAAAAACCGACTTCAAATAACTAAACTGGATAAAATAATTTCTTTCACTTAATGGCTTCTGAAGCCGGAAGCTTTAATTCTTCTATACATATACAAAGAAGCCTTAAACCCTCTCAGTTAGAGGAGGACTGTGCACATAATTTGGTCGTATATAGGCTGTAACTTAATATACAGTCCTAGAAACGACTTCAGAAGCTGTTATTTCAAATAATTTCATTCTCTTTAGTTATTTAAGAGCTTCTTCCATATATTGCTTCATAAGGGGAGAGGGATATTTGAAACAGCCGCAGTTTTTATTATTTTGTGATATTGTTAGGAAGATGTTGCTGACCATCTTTTTTTGTATTCCACCTGATGGTGAGAGGGATGCTTTGGTTTTTAGTCATTTGAACCAAAAATGCAGATGCGCTGTTAGTCCTGAGGACTAAGATTGAATGCCTCGTTTCCAATAAAAAAGGGGTCTTGGTTCTCTACAATCACCATACGAAATTCTATTTTTTCCTCTGTCAACTCTTAGGGCACCCACGGGATGATTATGGAGTAGTGTATCCTCTTAGATATTGAGTATTATAATTCTAATATGCCTAAACCAATTTTATTTGTTTGTTAAATGTTCATTTCAATTTTAAAAAACAAAAAACGAATCTAAATTAAACTGCAATAACATACAATTTACGAGCACACGCTCCACAGAGGGAGAAAGAAATGTTCGAATTCATTACATACCTGAATAACGTTTTGATATTTTTGTTTTATGTTGCTTTATATCGTGTTTTTTCCACAGTCCACTTGATAGCACATGGATGCTGTTACCCATAGACATCTACATTTATCCTCGATTAATAATCAAAATGCAAATGCGTTGTCACCTCTGAGGACTAAGATTGAATGCCTTGTTTTCAATAAATAAGGATTCCTACTCCGGATTTCTACACTCACCATATGAAACACAGCAGTATTAAGCTGCTATTTTACGCTGGTATTATGTGAGAACGTGGTCCTTCCCCGGTCGAGCCGACCCATTCGTGCTACAACCATAATATAGTTGCAGCGTGGCTCCACCAGTTTCTAAGATAATTCATAAAAATATTGAAACATTTTATTAAAATATTAACCAAGTTTTTGTTGGTTATGGTAAGACCAGAGGTCTTTGATGAACCAGTGGTACATAAATAAAATATTCGAATAAGTATTCTGTGAAAACCGTGATAGCTCGGAAGAAACATAAGCAGATATTTTTTATTCAACATACATTATCAATAATACTTATTGAAAGTCACTCTTAAATTTGATTTACCACTGGTTCAGAAAATACTTCTTGCCTTGTGACAAACAGCAAGAAACCCAGTAGGACTTTAAAAAAATATAATCGTGGCTGAGTAAGCGATTGACCTAAATTCATTTGTTGTTTGCAATTTTGTTAATTAAATTCCATTAGTGCCGGCGGGGATCGAACCCAGGTTGCTGACGTACCGTGGAAATTACGGCAAGCGGTTACCCCTTGAGCTAACACGGCTCTGTCAAATAAAATACAACATGGAGACTAACCATCTGCGCAAGACAGGATCATAGTGCACAAGTGTGTGCCCAAGTACAGGTGCACTCTCTATTCCCTCACTGTCATAATCACATTGGACGGCAATCCAACAAGGATGTAGAGAAATCAGCTGCAGGACCAACGGTTTAACGTGCTTTCCGAGGCACGGGGATAGAACGATGACGACTCTAGACTCGGGGCTGCTACTGAGAGTTTCTCGATGGAAAAATCTTACAACAGAATTTAGCCCTTAACCGAAAATAGAACCCGGGAGCGCGTGATCATCAGTCGCATTTGCAAATACTAGATCAACGAAACAGTCGGAACGTCGTGCTGCCCCGGGCTCTGCTTTTATTTCTGAGCGAATTTTAGATATGTCCGCCAGCAGTCTCATTGCGTATTTTTCGATTTCATGTTTTCTCTTTTTTTATTGTACAAAATAAATTACATAAAGAATTGATTTATCTAATTTTTAGTACATACATATCATACCTATATGCCAACTTAACATGTAAACTAAATTAAAATAAAATGTAACGCACATTTAAAGTTGAAAAAGTAATTAATGGTAGGAAAAAAGAAACTAGTCAAACGGTAATCTTAGTTTTGTTAGAAATATAAAAGGTACGTAAAAAACAATAAAAAAACGCAATAGTAAAACTTTCTGAATATGTATATTATTGTATTTTTTATTTCTTGGGCATCTCGGTTCCTCGTAATATTTTCATTTACCGGTGAGCTTATGATAAATCACCGAATTTCACGAAATCTCGCACAGAGGACAATAAAATAGCGGTTTGGCTTCGTATACGGATTACGGATACGGATTGGAGACATTTTTTATTAATAATATGTAAGTAATATCAAGTATAACGTTAGAGCCACGCTGTAAATATGCTTACTAAACATAACTGAAACATGAATTGGGTTGGCTCGACCGGGTAGGACTACGCTCTCACAGAATACCAGCGTGAAATAGCAGCTTAATGCTGCTGTGTTTCGCATGGTGAGTGAAGAGAACTGGAGACTCTTTTTACTGGAAATGAGTTATTCTATCTTAGTCCTCATGGGTGAAGTCATCTTCATTTTAATTCTTATTTGATGATAGAGGTAGACGCGACTACGTGCTCGTTTACAACCCTTGTTCTGAATGAATAGTTAGTAAATAACTTTATTTGCTTTGAACAAAAGAGTTGAGTTTTTGTTTATAGTTGGACATATTATTTAATAAAGAAAACAAAATAAAATAAAAAGAAATTAAATAAAGAGTCACTAAAATAGCATGTACATATAATATTAATTATAAAATTTATAATGATATCTTATATTTAAGCCAACACTGCACATTAAAAATATTTTTTCGGATTTTATCGCGTTTAATTTCAATAAAGAGTAATTAATATAAATAAAACTAAATCCAGTTCAAAACCTCAGGACACAGTAAGCTCATTCTTTGTTTATCGGACCACTAGTTATCAGAACGTCAATCATCTCTGCTTCCTCCCCCCACCCCCCAACCATTGGTAAGGTTGGCTGTAAAGCACCATGAACGTCGGGAATTAAAATTAAGCAAATTAAACACGACAAAATCCGTAAAAATAGTTATTCAATAAAAAATTTGTCATAATCATTTCCATTATATACAATTTTATTATAATAAAGTTATAATAGCTAAATTATTAATAAATTTACTTCTATTTAGGCTCCTAAAATTCTTTAATTCTGTAAAACATGTGTTGAAGTAGAAGCCAAAAATGGAGTGTTTATAAACTCATTACTATTAAAAAATGGTCAATCTTCACGTACTATATGTAACACAGTACTACTATTGGTTGCGCGGAAAACCATTCGCGTTTTTTTATTTATGACGGTAGGAACTTGCCGAATCATTATTCCTTCCAAAACGATATCATTCGTACGGGAGGGGAAAGAAGACGATTCTAGAACATCGCGCAATCACCGGAGCCGAGGATATATAAGACACGCGCGACCGACGCGCGCTCTCTTCTTCCCGTCGCAGCCGTCGTTGAACTATAACCTCCTCTTCCCGCGCGCTCGTTTGGAAACACCTCACTAGTGGAAACCGCCTTGGCCTGGAAGCAGTCGAGCTCCAGGAACCCGCCTCACCTCGTGTGAGATATCGTCGCGCACCACCTCTCTCCGGAGTGTTCCAGAAGTCGCTATAGTGATCGACAGGATAGAAGAAACCCCGGTGAGTCAACATTCCTTAATTTGCTGCCTGATTAATATTTAATAACTGCTTTTTGCTTGTTCTCCCCATCAGGCAGGATTCCTTTCATCGATTTGGCAAGTAATAGTTTTAGTTTAGGGAAGAGCGAGTGCATTGTACCGCATGCTATAGTAGTCGCTTTTACATAAGCATAGAAGCAATCGCAAATACAGTCCACTTTAGTTAATATCTCGCGTAATAGGTTTGAGGTTTGACCGGGGAACTAGATTTTCGGCAGCCTTAAACACGTGGCTCCACCATTTTATGGTCACTTCGGCAGGATCTGGATTGGTGTTTAGTGGTTATCCAACCATTTTCTGGTCGAATTTTAAATTAATTGTTTAGATAACGCACTGTAATTTATGGAATAGACTTAAATAGTGTTCGTTTAAATTAAAAATTTGATTTGGTACTCGCAAACAGAATTATTCATTTAATAGCGCTCGTATTTGGTTAAATTTAAAGCTTATTAAACAATTGAAACGGTGTGATAGCAACCGTTTGATACGCTTACCCACAATTTTGATAAAATTATTAGGTTTAGCAAACGACGCGTAGACTCGACCGCAACGGGTGTTCGATCTGATTACGTAATACGGCACGCCGAGTGTTCATCCTACGTCGTTTATGCGTGTGAGATTAATTGTGATTAATATAACTTTATTATAATAATTTAAAATGGCAGTTAGTGGAAGTGAAATCAAAATTAAAACGCTTTATGCCAAGAGGGACATAATCTTTTCGCGTGTGCAGAATATAAGTAATTATATAAAGAACATTAATATAGAGGCAGTGCGGGAAGCCTTTTTGAATGAAATCGAAACCATAGATACTTTGCGGATAGATTACGAAAGAATATTAGACCAAATTAATCATTTGGAATTACAAAGCGACCCGAAATACATAGTGAACTACCAACCGCTGCTGGCATTCGAAGATATGTTGTGTCGCGTAAAAAAGAACTGCAAAACTCCTACAATCTCAAAGCGAAGCAAAGCCGGAAATACAGGTACGCCCTCGTGACTCAATTAGGTTACCGCCAATAGATATTCCGGTATTCAATGGTGATATTAAGACGTGGCCCTTCTTCTTCAGTAGTTTTCAAAACAATATACACAACAACCCATCGTTATCGGACGCTGAAAAATTATATTACTTAATTAGCAAACTTAGTGGCAGAGCACAGTCGATCTGCTCGGGTTTTACACCTACAGCAAACAATTACGTATTAATATTTGAAACGCTTAAAACTAAATATGAAGATAGGAGAATGTTAGCTTCCGAATATTTGAACCAGATATTCGATCTTAAACCTATATCATCCGCGAACATCAACGGCTTAGAGCAGTTTCTAGATAAATTTGTGGCATCGGTGGCTGCACTTAAGAATTTGAAGTTTGATGACCTTATGGACGTGGTGTTTCTCCATATAGCATTAAAGAAATTAGACTCCGACACCGTGCGTGCGTTTGAAATGGAGCATCGTAGCTCGGAGATGCCTTCCTTTCATTCATTAGCATCGTTCGTGCGAGATCAAATAAAGGTGATGCAGCGCTCTCCGAACGTTAAACAGGAGATTAAAAGGTGCGTTGACCGTAGACAGACTCAACCATCTAAAATAGCAGGGTCGTTAACTTACGTAACCGCTACGCCGACATCACTCCAGCATACTTGTATAGTATGTAAAGATAAACACGGTAATTTATATAATTGTGCGACTTTTCGTAAATATTCACCAAGCGAACGTTATAAGTTAGTAAAGACAAACAACCTATGTTTGAACTGCTTAAGCGATAAGCATTTAGTTGCAAAATGCAATTCGAGTTCCGTATGTAGCAAGTGCGCCAGGAAACATCACACGCTATTACATTTTGAAAATAGCAACATAGCGGCGTCAAGTAAGGCGGATAAGGAATTCACCCCTACTAAGGTCAACGATTCTAGCGGTCGACCTGGTGATGTCGCTCTGTGCTCATTGGCAAATATGGGAGTACAACCTCCTTCGACCGTGTTACTGGGTACGGCGCGTATTTTGGTTAGGGATTCGCGTGGAAACGAACAAAGCGTCCGTGCACTGCTGGACAGCGGAGCCCAAAATAGCTTTATAACACGACAATGTTGTCAGCGCTTAGGTTTAGTAATAAATAGGTCACTTTCATGTCCTGTAGTTAAAGGCATCGGAGGTACTAGTAAAGCGACACAGGGATATATAAATTTAAAATTTTATTCTCGGATAGATCGTAATGTTAACTTTGATATAAATGCACTAGTAGTAGATAGGGTCACTGAACGGTTGCCAACCGTTTCGGTTGACACCTCGGCAATGATTGAATTTAAAAATTTGACTCTAGCAGACGACACTTACGCCGTTCCTGGAAACATAGACATGCTCATTGGGGCATCGCTTTTCCCTTATCTTATGTTAAACAATAAGGTCAGGGGCAACTCCTCGCATACCGCGCCCTTACGCACTGGAAACCGTATTGGGCTATGTGATCCTTGGCTCCGCCCCCCATCCTAGATAGTATTTCGGCAACCTCTTATTGTGGTATGGCTGTCGAACCGCTCGAGTCGTTAGTCCGCAAATTTTGGGAGATGGAGGAGGTGAACGTCCCACCCATAGCTAGTTCAGATGACAGGTTAAGCGAGGAAATTTACGTCCGCACGACCGTTCGAGATCGCGACGGTAGATATAGTGTAGCGCTACCCTTTAAAGGAGATGTTTTATCTCTCGGCGATTCGCGTCAAATGGCGGAAAAGCGTTTCTACAGCTTGGAGCGTAGGATGCTCGCTTCGCCCCAGTTAAAGGAAGCTTACGACGGCGTCATTAACGAATATATAAGAGAAGGTTACATATCGCTCGTGGCTTCGAAATTAGATAACTACGAAGACACACCGTCGTATTTTATACCACACCACGGAGTCATTAGAGAGGACAAACTTACATCTAAATTACGTGTAGTGCTCGACGCTAGTGCTAAAACTAGCACTCACCTGTCGCTTAACGATATCCTCTATAGTGGGCAAAATTTACAGGGCAGTTTATTTAATATAATAGTCAATTTTCGTTTGTTTAGTATAGCACTATCCGCCGATATTCGCCAAATGTTTCTTTGCATAGGGGTCCGTGAATGCGACCGTAGATTCCAACGCATTTTATATCGCTTCAACCCAAAGGAACCTCTAATGGTGTTTGAATTTAACCGCGTTTGTTTTGGTTTAAAGTCGAGCCCATTTCATGCGTTACGCACGGTGAGACAGCTCGCTCACGATGAAGGTCCCTCTTATCCTAAAGCTAAGAGGGCAGTTGAGAGCGGATTATATATGGATGATTTTGTGTATTCGGTCGGTAGCGTGGAGGAGGCCACCCTAACCACCGCCGAAGTCATAAGGCTCATGAAATCGGATCAATTCGATCTTGTGAAGTGGACTAGTAATTCGCGTACGGTTTTAGATACAATCCCACTATCACACCGTCTTTCGGCGATAAAGGAATTCGACGATTCCGATACACACAAGGTGCTCGGTCTGTGTTGGTCACCAGAGTCCGACGTGTTTAGCCTTAAGGTAAATCCGCCCGTAGAGAAATGCACAAAGCGCACAATACTGTCATGCGTTGCTAGATTATGGGACGTCATGGGTTTCGTAGCTCCTGTGGTATTGTACGCTAAGCTTTTGATTAAACAACTTTGGTTATTTGAATGTGATTGGGATGACTCGCCGCCTGACAGCATTGTTCGTTTGTGGCAGCGCTTTAGAGAGGAACTTCCTTTACTAAGAGAAATTAAAATACCGCGTCATATAAATGTCGATAGAAATAGCAGCATAACGCTCGTTGGATTTGCAGACGCCAGCGAGAGGGCTTACGGGGGCGTTGTATATTTCCATGTCCAGAATAATGGTAGAAATTCGATTAGCCTCATTAGTTCTAAGTCGAGAGTCTCCCCCGTAAGGTTGTCTCTCTGGCGCGCTTAGAGCTTTGCGCAATATTAGTACTCACCAAGCTTATTACCACAGTTATCGGCGCATGTAGGGATAGAGTTCACATAGAAAGGATATTTGCCTTTTCCGACTCCACCGTCGCCTTATGTTGGGTTCATTCTTCACCCCACCGTTGGGATACGTTTGTCGCGAACCGAGTGGCCAAGATCCAAGACGAGTTAGAAACGCGGAACTTTTATCACGTGTCCGGTAAGGAAAACCCTGCCGATTGTCTATCCCGGGGACTCACCCCCGATGCAAATAATGGACCACCCGCTTTGGTTCCATGGACCTTCTTGGGTTCACTTGGATCCCTCACAATGGCCAATAACCGATTTCGAACCTTCGTCAGTGTCACAACCGCCGGAAGAGAAGAGACACGCTCTAGTGGCGAGCGTTTCGAGCGAGGTTTCTCCAATTATTGCTCTGGCGAACCGCTTGTCCTCTTGGTCGAAATTATTGCGTATCGTAATTTACGTTTGTCGATTCGCGAAGCTTTTACCGCGACGTTCGTATATCTTAGCATCCGATTACAACTATGCCGAGTCGCTAGTATTACGTGAACTTCAACGTGCGCACTTCTCCGAAGAAATTACAAGATTACAATCGAATAGAGCTTGTAGTCGCGCCTTTCAACGCCTTAAGCCATTTTTACAGGATGGGATTGTAAGGGTAGGTGGACGCTTGTCCAACTCGCAATTGAGTTTCGACCAACGGCACCCTATAGTTTTACCGCGTAAAGACCATATCATGAACTTATTAGTCGATTATCATCATAAATTGAACTCGCACGCTGGCCCCGATTTATTGATGTCAATCTTGCGTCAGAATTATTGGATTCTTTCTGCACGTAGTTTAATACGCAATCGGGTGCACAGATGTATAGCTTGCTTTCGGGCACGCCCCAAGCCGTCATTTCCGGAAATGGCGGAACTTAGATCTTGCAGAGTGATACAATCAGTAAAGCCCTTCACGCACACCGGGTCTGATTTTGCTGGTCCGTTTAAGGTCACGCTCACTCGCGGGCGCGGTATAAGATCCACAAAGGCTTACGTCTGCATTTTCGTATGTCTAACTACTCGAGCAGTGCATATAGAACTCGTGGGTGATCTAAGCACAGCAGGCTTTATGGGTGCATTTAAAAGATTTCTATCCCGCAGAGGCCCTGTAAGTAAATTATATTCGGATAACGGTACGAACTACGTCGGTGCAAAACGTATTCTATCGGAACTACATGAGCTCTTAGCTAGCAAGTATTATAATTCGGAGTTCGCTCACATTCTAGCCGAGAACCGCATTGAGTGGTCTCTGAACGTCCCAGCCGCGAGTCATTTTGGGGGCAATTGGGAGACTAATATTAAAAGTCTAAAGAGCCACTTATACCGAGTAATAGGAGATCAAATTTTGTCCTTCGAAGAGCTAAGTACGGTGCTCGCTCAAATTGAATGCGTAATGAATAGCCGCCCACTTTGTCGGACGTTATCTAGTGACCCCTCGGAACCGCTGGCTCTAACTCCAGCACATTTTTTGAATTTAACGCCTCTAAGGTATCTGCCCGCCGCGGATATGGATGAGAACAGACTTAGCATTTCCGCACGCCACAAATTATTAGATCGGTTAGTGCAATCGTTTTGGAAACGATGGAGGATGGAATACTTGCACACTTTGCAGTCTCGGCAAAAATGGAACACAGCGACAGAGCCTTTAGCTGTAGGAACGGTAGTTGTGCTCACTAAGGAGAATACGCCGCCTCTCCACTGGCCGTTAGGAATCGTCGAGGAGGTCTTCCCCGGTTCCGACGGAGTAATTAGGATAGCTCGCGTTAAGACCACGGTTGGGTCTTACCTACGTCCTGTTGTCCGTTTGTGCCCTTGCCTCTTCCATAATTTTAATTAGATTTCTAGATTAAAATTGTAGTTGAATTTAGGTAATCTTAGCGTTAGTTAGTTATTTGTTAGTTGATCTTAGCTCTAGTTGTTTAGTTATTTTTTTTTTGAAGGAAATCCTTCAAGGGCGGGGGAGATGGTTGCGCGGAAAACCATTCGCGTTTTTTTATTTATGACGGTAGGAACTTGCCGAATCATTATTCCTTCCAAAACGATATCATTCGTACCCTCCTATCGACACATCGGGGTGATGGGGTGGGAGGGGAAAGAAGACGATTCTAGAACATCGCGCAATCACCGGAGCCGAGGATATATAAGACACGCGCGACCGACGCGCGCTCTCTTCTTCCCGTCGCAGCCGTCGTTGAACTATAACCTCCTCTTCCCGCGCGCTCGTTTGGAAACACCTCACTAGTGGAAACCGCCTTGGCCTAGAAGCAGTCGAGCTCCAGGAACCCGCCTCACCTCGTGTGAGATATCGTCGCGCACCACCTCTCTCCGGAGTGTTCCAGAAGTCGCTATAGTGATCGACAGGATAGAAGAAACCCCGGTGAGTCAACATTCCTTAATTTGCTGCCTGATTAATATTTAATAACTGCTTTTTGCTTGTTCTCCCCATCAGGCAGGATTCCTTTCATCGATTTGGCAAGTAATAGTTTTAGTTTAGGGAAGAGCGAGTGCATTGTACCGCATGCTATAGTAGTCGCTTTTACATAAGCATAGAAGCAATCGCAAATACAGTCCACTTTAGTTAATATCTCGCGTAATAGGTTTGAGGTTTGACCGGGGAACTAGATTTTCGGCAGCCTTAAACACGTGGCTCCACCAACTATTTTAGGCTGGTGTTCTGTGTAAGAGCTCTTTCTCAGTCGAGCTACACTACTCGTGGTGCAGCCATTATACTTTTGCCGCAAGAGGGAGCAAACGAGAATGCGGCTCACCTAATGATTACTAATGATTACTTTAATGAATTGCACATGCGTTTTTTTGCTAGACTCTACTACGTAAATACATCTCTCTACGATAACCAACAACGGTAGAGAAATAAGCATGAAACTCAAGATCATAAATATTAAATTGCGAAGTGCATACGACAGTAAAGAGAACGTTTATAAAATACGAGTATTTTAGGAACTTTATGTCAGGAAGTAGGCACGAGAAGTTACGTCACCCTTTTAATTCCAGGCGCCATTACGCAGTCATAAATTCAAATTTCGAATCAATGAATATGTCCTACTTAAGTATTGTATATTTAAAGTAATAAAGAATTTTGTATTGAGTTCTTCTTTAATTTCTGAGCCTGAGAATGATTTAAAGAAACATTACGTCTAATACTTTAAGTATTTTTTAATTAATTATATTTAATAGAATAAGAGTAACAAACAAGCAGACATTCCATTTAATGGTAAGTAAATATTATGGACCAAGATACCTTCGTCTATCTTCGATTAGGAACTGGAATATAGGTGCTTTGCCATTCCTGAGAGCTAATATAGAGTGTCTCGTTATCAGTAAAAAGTATCTTCAGTTACCTGGACTTTTTATGTTGGTATTGTGCAGGAGCGTGATACTTCTCCGGTCGAGGCGAGCCATTCGTACTGCAACTATAGTGCAGCTGCAGCATGGCTCTACCACGATTTCAACAACCACACCTTTGAAAAGGAACCAAATGGTGTGTAAACGTTCAACTAAGAAACAGAAGGGAGGAATCGAGGCTTCTCCCGATCCGGCCTCCTATAACGCCTACGTTGGGTTCGGGAACAACGTATGTGACCTCCGCAACGGAGTAACACACAAGGGCGATAACCTCTTCCTTTTCAGCAAATAGGTTCAGACGGGGATTACGGGTCTTCCGAAGTCGTCCCGGTTCCAACGCCTTAATTCTTCGATGTGGACTGTATAATTTTGAGGGATGAATTTCTTGGGAATAAAACAGCAATAATCTTCAAACCGTTCCGTGAGAGAGTAATTACTTTTCCCTATCACTTCCCTACACTTTTTCTTTCTTCTTATTGACTGCTGGTCTTGCACTTTTCCCGAAGGATTTTCGAAGGATTCCCGAACGATTCCCGAAGTTTTTTCCCGAAGGATTCCCGAAAGATTCCCGAACGAATTGCAATACGTTGATGTCGTCTTCATATGCACTAAGGCACATGCAGGTTTCGGGCCTCGGGGTAAGCCCCCCATTACTCGTGTTGTCCTCGCGGTCCACCACTATGGACCGGTCCTGGGAGCCTTCTAACGAAACGCGAAAGTGAGCCGCGCCATTCGCGCGCTTGCGCAACTCAATTACATGAATTTGTTCTATTACTCTCTCACGTTTTACTTAATTACTTTATTTGCATAAGTCATACATCAACATAATTTACCTGTATAGATAGCACAAAACAATATCTACACTACGATATACATTACATTTTCATATCACAAAAAACCTTTTATTTATTTAACAAAATATGCCTATTTTACTCACAAGTTCAAAGTCGAAATTTCTTAAATATTTAACATAGAAAGTTAAAACAATATTTTCCACTTGAAATTATACATAAGTTAACCAATACAACAGTTTAATTTATATTTTCTCTATTCATTTCACTATTAAAACACTTTTAAATTTCTTATACAAAACTATCATTATTTCACTTATACACAGGAATTTTCACATAAAAATAACACAGAATTCACCTTTTTTAGCACGTACAATCAACCTGAAATGTTTTACAGATCATTTTTACATAAATTGCTGAAATTACAAATATTTAAATTTTTACATATTTGGCCTAAAGCCTTCCTAAGGGCATGGCTAGCGTGCGTCCGTGAACTCACACTATTTGAACAACTAACTTTGCACGGCTCTCGACTATCAGAAAAAATGAAAAGTCTAATATACACCAATATCGACAGTATTAGGTGAATAAATGCTTCTACACAATTTTCAAACTGTAGGAAACTATTTCTAATCAGATTCTTATCAGTTATCATGTTTCTTATAAGATAACAATATAAGTGAATGTTCTCATAAATCAATCATAGCAAATAGGCGTTTATTTTCATACAAAACATATCAAACTCATATAAGGCAATGCTTATGCAATTAATTTCCGTTAATTCTATTTATGCACAGAGTGATCAACTCGACCGGGGAACAAATCCGATCTCTAACTTCACTTTAATATTCCTTTGAATTTACATCATTGGAAAGATGATTTCAACCGGGGAACAAATCCGGTAGCATAATTTATATCTTAAAATTCGCTATATGAATTTATTAAGAGATATTACTTAAGAAAACAATAAACTAGTCCGGCCTGGGAGTCGAACCCAAGACCTTCATATCATTAATTCGACATTCTTTAAGATTTAACTAAGCATTTTCTTATTAGAACATTGCTATCGGACAATTTGCCTTTTAGAAGCTATTCGTCATCGGTTGACTTAATAAACTGAAATATTCTAATAGGCGCGTCGCCTACAATCTCCCCTCCGTGCGTAAGCACCATTATTTGGGAGGCGTCGCGGTTACCAACACTATTATTCTGAATATAGGTCTCCTCAAGATACCTGTGTTAGTAATGACGTCAACCACTCTGGTGTGACCGTCTGGTCCCGGTAGCGTTCTACTAATTTTGCCTTTCGGCCACGTATTTCGTGGCAACGAATGATCTATTATCAAAACAATATCACCTTCTATAGGTTCCATGAACTTTCCATTATTACCTGTTCGAGGTATTAAAGTAGGCATGTATTCTTTCAACCATCTTGTCCAAAAATGGTCGGCTAACCTCTGTGCAGCTTTCCAATTGAGTTGACCCGTCAGATGTTGCTCTAAAAATAATCCAGGTGGTCGATCACCACATGAGCGTCCCAGAAGAAAATGATTGGGTGTCAAACTCTCTTCAGGACTATCCATACTGAATGTTACCAGAGGCCTGGAATTTACCGTATGCTCCGCTTCTAAAAGCAGCGTATGCAGAACCTCCTCCCGTGGGCTCCTTTCTTTGAGCATAGCGGTCAACGCAATATTAATCGATCTTACTAACCTTTCCCAGGCGCCACCCATGTGCGGTGCTCCCGGAGGTATAAATTTCCATTTAATATATTTCTTAAATGACTCATTTTTCATGCCCTCATAGCATTCTTCGCATGCTTTCAATAATTCTTTATTCGCAGCTTTGAAATTCGTCCCGTTATCGCTGTATATAACGGCTGGTTTTCCTCTTCTGGCGATAAATCGCCTCAATGCCATTATCATTGACGCTGGTGTCAATGAGGCTGCTAATTCCAGATGTACTGCTCTGGTGGTCAGACACGTGAATAAAACACCCCAACGTTTTTCGTGTCGCCTTCCTATAGTCACACTCATAGGTCCGAAATAATCCACAGCTGAGCACGTAAAAGGTGGTTCATGATGAGCTATTCTCTCCAGAGGAATATTTCCTTGTGGCACGTTCTACGGTTTTGACCTGTGTGTCCTGCACCACTGACAGTGATGTGACACACTTCGTACTACATTACGCAAGTTCAAGACATAAAATTTCTGGTTCACCTCTTTCATCACCGTCTGGTGATTGGCATGTCCAAAATGATGATGAACTTCTCTAATCATCATTTCAACGATTTCATGTTTACCGTCTAATACGACAGGTTTTCTACTTTCCTTAGTCAAATTAGACTTAAAAAGTAAACGTCCATTTAAACGGAGTAAGTTATCTTCTCCTATTTCCATAGATAATTTACTTAAGCGTGAACTTCTTTCAACGCTTTTGCCTGCTTTCAAGCATTTTATTTCCGAATGAAAACACTCGTCTTGAACGAATTTCCAAATTAACAATTCCGCTTTTCTCAAGTGCGCTATGTCCAACGCGCCATCGGGTCCTTTAACCGACTTTACTAAAACTTTGTTGGAACACATAACCGACTTTTCGGCTGCGCTGTCGGGTCCTTTAACCGACTTTCTTAAACTCTTGAATTTTTCTACCTGTTAGGTTTATTTACTCGAACATACGTACATACACACATTTATATACAAACGGACATAATTATACTATACACAAATATTCACAGAACTCAAACATACATCAATGCATTATAACGTACAAATAATAAATGCTCACCAACACATACATAACACGTATACTATTCCTACTCCATGCTTAGCGTATTTAAAGGCTAATTGTTAATTTTATAAAGTCAGTCAGAATAAATCGTTACTAAAGAACACACGCCTCTTTCTGTCAATTTCAAGTAAATAGAATAGTCAACCTTAACTACAGCAACATATGGTCCATTTTCGAGCCGAATAGAAGCGATCGGAGATCGGTCGACGACGTTGCCGCGAGAACAAAGACTGCATTCAATTAGAATTACGGCGGCCGAGTTATTGAAAAACAACACTGTTTTGCAAGATTTGTGTTTCATTACTTTAGTTTTGGTAAACAATATAATCGTGGTGTACAATGACTACAGAAGTTTTAAAAGCATTAAGTATTGTGGAAGACATTGCACAAATATTAAGGAAGACTCAAGTGAATTTAAAAAAATGTCCTAAAGCAAGATTAACTCCTATTTATGCGCAAGCGCGTCTTAAGTGTGTTGAGGAATATTGGACGGATTACAGAAAGACTTATGGCGATATAATTAGTCTCATCCCCAGAGAGAAAAGAGATCAGGTGCCGTACTTTGCAAAGGAGGAGTTTTATGAACACGAAGAGTTATATGTTACTTTAAAGGCGGAGCTACAAGATTTGATAACTTCTCAACCTATCAATACATCCATACCAATTATGAGTGAATGTCAACAACCACGCGTCGTGTTACCCAATATACAAATACCAACTTTTAGTGGGCAATATGAAGATTGGTCATCATTTTACGATTTGTTTAATACTCTCGTCCACAATAACGGGTCATTGAGCAATGTCCAACGACTCCTTTATTTGAAGACAAGCCTTACAGGGGAAGCCGCTTTGGTTTTGAAGCACATACAGGTAACGGAGTCTAATTACGAGCAGGCATGGAATTTATTGAAAGGTCGTTACGGTAACAAACGTATGACTGTGAATGCGATTATGAAGAGGTTATTTTCTCAGAAAAAGATGACAGTTAATTGGTCGAGTCAAATTAAACATTTATTAGACACAACTTTTGAATGTTTACATCATTTGAAAAATGTTAATGTGATAACTGACAATTGGGATCCACTTGTCATATTTGTTATTGTGCAAAAAATTAGATCCAGACACACACAAGGACTGGGAAGAGCACGTGAGTACCAGTTGTCACGATCCAGAAAGTTTACCTTCACTCGAAATGTTTCGAAAATTTTTGAAAAACCGTTTTCGTACGCTGGAATTAATAGAACCTCAGAAACAAAAAAACAAATACTATACGTGAAAAATCCTTTCATAGTTCAATTTCCGAGAAGGTCTGCGTCATGTGCAAAGAAGGCCACAAACTGTGTCATTGTAAAGAATTTAGCAAAATGCAACCAACAGAAAGAGGTGAATATGCAAAGAAGAATAATTTATGCTTTAACTGCTTAGCAGCGGGTCACTCCGCAACAAAATGTCGCATACCGTTGACTTGTCGCATCTGTCGCAAGCGTCATCATTCGCTCTTACATCAAGCAAGGCAAGAGGTCACATTGGGTCAAACGAGCAACTCACAACCAATGTCACAATCACATGTAAGTGTAGAGGAGCCAGTTGAAGTTAACATGATGATTGCTTCACATTTTACTGCAAAAAGCAATATAGCTCTCTTAGCAACAGCAGAAGTGATTATACGAAGCACGCAAGGGCATACAACTATTTTAGGGCCCTTATCGACCAAGGCTCTCAAGCATCCTTTATAAGCGAAAGGGCAGCTCAACGCCTTAAGACGACACGACAACCAGTTAAAGGAAATGTAGTTGGCGTAGGATCTACAAGTGTTGCCATAAAACAAGTAGTGCAGTTGGAACTTCAATCACGATGTGATTCAACCTTTAGTCTACAAATACAAGCTTATGTGATGCCCAAGCAACTGACTACTAAGATACCTACCAAAACTATCATATCAACCAATTGGCCACATATAGAAGGACTCAACCTGGCAGATCCTAGATATCATACACCAGGTTCAATCGACTTACTTCTAGGTGTTAGAGAATACGCGCAAATATTACAACAAGAGCTTATAAAAGGTCCGCCAGGTACGCCGTGTGCTCAAAGAACCAACCTAGGCTGGATTTTGTTTGGAGATATAGATACAAATACAAGGGAGAATGACGTTTTAGTCCTACATCATCAAGTAGATGTTGAAGATTTACTGAAAAAATTGTGGGAAATAGATACAGATCCGAAAAGAAAACACACTAAAGAGGAAAGACTTTGTGAAGAAATTTATGGAAAGACTTATACTAGAAGAGAAGATGGAAGATATATAGTCAAGTTACCATTTAAAACAAAAATCCCGAAATCTACCGAAGGATCAACACGCCAAACAGCATTAAAAAGATTAACACAGTTAGAGAGAAGATTTCAAGGGTCACCACAGTTAAAAAAGAGAATACACCGAAGTTATTGAAGACTACAAAGGGTCAGGTCACATGGAAGAAGTACCAGGAAATGAAATACACACAAAAGGGTCTGTGTATCTGCCACATCACGCTGTCTTGCGTGAAGACAAGGAAACCACAAGAATGCGAGTAGTTTTTGATGCTTCGTGCAAGGGATCTAATGGAATTTCACTAAACGACGAGCTCTTAATGGGACCGGTCATTCAAGAAGATCTTCGAAGTATAATCATGCGATGGCGATTGCACTCTATTTGCTTCGCAGCAGACATTCAGAAAATGTATAGAATGATACTAGTAACCAAGGACGACAGAGATTATCAGAGAATCTTATGGAGAAGTGACACTTCGCAAGAAGTTCAGGATTACAGGCTACTGACGGTTACCTTCGGAACAACGTCAGCACCTTATCTGGCTGTAAGAACGCTAATGCAGCTGGCATTTGACGAAGGAGATAAATATCCAGAAGCTGCACAGATTCTTCGAGAAGACTTTTACGTAGACGACGTTTTATCGGGTGGCGACACAGTAGAAGAAGTCATAAAAATCAGTCAACAACTAAAATGTCTACTAAAAAGTGGTTGCTTTGAACTCAAAAAATGGTCTTCCAACAGTGTCGAATTCATGAAGTCTATAGAACCAAGCGAAATATCTTCCAAAGCACACGTAGATTTCAAAATTGATGGAACAATTAAAGCTTTAGGTATCCACTGGAACCTAGCCACTGATGAATTTTGCTATAACTTTCATCTCCCTGAAAGTTCATCAATTGTCACAAAAAGAACCGTCCTGTCAGACATCCAAAAAATATACGATCCTTTGGGATGGATTGCACCGAGTGTCATCATGGCGAAATTTTTTGTACAAAAATTATGGTTGGAAGGAGTTGCATGGGATGACAAAATAAGCTCCACCCTTGAAACAGAATGGTTGACTCTACGAGTAGACTTCCAGCGCATCAACGAAGTATCCATACCGAGATGGTTGCACACAATGAACTGTAACAAACAACAGATACAAATTCACGGTTTTTGCGACGCATCATCACGTGCATATGGAGCAGCCGTATATTGCAGAGACGTGACACACAATGGCACTATAAAGACAGCACTCATTGCAGCGAGAACACGAGTGGCCCCTTTGAAAACCGTGACTTTGCCACGCTTGGAGCTTTGCGGAGCTGTTTTACTCTCCAAACTTCTTAAGCAAATCGGTCTGGCAATGAGAATACCATCAGTTCAAATATACGCGTGGACAGACTCGTCAATAGTTCTGTCATGGTTGTTCGGCGCACCGAATAGATGGAAACAATTTGTTGCTAACAGAGTTGTAGAAATAACAGATAATGTTAACAACAGTCAGTGGCACCATGTGTTATCTCTTGATAACCCCGCCGATATCGCATCTAGAGGCATGTTAGTGACGGAATTAAAACAGTGTAAGTTGTGGTGGGAAGGGCCAGAATGGTTGTCCAGAGACAAAATAAGATTTGAAAGACCGAACATAATACCAATAGAGTTGGAAGCAAAAGAAACTATACTAGTAAATTTGAAGATAGAAAGTAAAGAACGAAATGAATTAACCTTGACAAATAAATTCAAAATTTTTAACACTTTAAGTGAACTGTTAACAACAATAACATTATGTAAAAGATTCCTAAATTACAAGAAACAATCTGATGTCAGTGTTCCAATAACGACAAATGAATTAGAAGACGCATTGATTTCGTGCATTAAGATTGTTCAAAGAGAAGATTATGAAGGAGAAATAGAATATTTGAGAAAAAATAAAAAAATAAAAGGAAATAGTGAATTAAAAAGTTTGAATCCTTTCTTAGATGAAAACAATATTCTCAGGGTGGGCGGAAGGCTAAGACTTGCTAATTTAACAGAAAATAGTAAACATCCCATAATATTAAGCAATAAGAACAGTCTTACACCTTTAATCATAAGTGATGCACACAAAAGGACACTGCACGGAGGTGTACAGTTGATGCTGTGTTACATAAGATCAAGGTATTGGTTAGTAAGAGCAAAGGGCTTAGTCAAGAAACACATTCATAAATGTTTAGTATGCGCTAGACAAAGCGCCATTACTAGAACCCAAATAATGGGAGATCTACCACAAGTGCGAGTAACTCCAAGTCGAGCTTTTTTACATAGTGGAGTCGACTTTACAGGCCCATTTCAAGTTCTCATGTCCAAAGGCAGAGGCGCTAAGACTCACAAGGCCTATATATCTATTTTCATCTGTATGGTTACCAAGGCCATACACCTAGAATTGGTGGGAGACATGACGTCAGAAGCATTTATTGGAGCATTTAAACGTTTTGTTGCAAGGAGAGGAAAATGTATTCATTTATACAGTGATCAGGGCAGAAATTTTGTTGGAGCAAACAAGGAATTAACGCAAGCGTGGAAGGAGGCTTGCATAGAATTTACTCGTCACATTGCAGAACGTCTTGTTTCCGAAGGCACACAATGGCATTTTATTCCTGCTTACAGTCCTAATTTCGGCGGCCTTTGGGAAGCAGGCGTTAAATCAATAAAATACCACCTTAAACGAATTTTGTCGACTAATTTAACGTTTGAAGAGATGACCACCCTTTTGTGCCAAATTGAGGCTTGTCTCAATTCTCGTCCTTTGTGTCCGGTGGATGAATCCGATACCGATCAAATTGAGCCTCTTACATCTGGACATTTTTTAATTGGAGAAGCCCCAGTTACTATTCCCTCCCCGAGTTTAAAGGAAGCTAAAGTGCATTATTTAACACGATGGCAACATACACAAAAACTGTTGCATGATTTTTGGTCACGGTGGCAATCTGAATACCTTTCCAGACTACAACAGAGACCGAAGTGGTTAAAGCAAAGGAAGGATCTGGAGATAGGAGACATAGTGCTAATCAAGTCGGACAATCTCCCTCCGGGGAAATGGGCTCTAGGACGAGTGACAGAAAAACACCCTGGCCCAGACGGACTGACTAGAGTGTACAGTGTAAAAAGTGGTGATAGTGTTGTTAAGAGAACTATAACAAAATTGTGTTTACTACCTATTGATTCTCAACCATAAAATTTATGTTTATGTCGTGATTGTAAAAGCATGGAATAGGTTCACTTTTATAAGAAATAGTGTAAACTCAATTTTTATCTTCTATTTTTTGGTAAAGGACTTACTAGTCCTTTGGTGGGCGGTATGTTAGGTTTATTTACTCGAACATACGTACATACACACATTTATATACAAACGGACATAATTATACTATACACAAATATTCACAGAACTCAAACATACATCAATGCATTATAACGTACAAATAATAAATGCTCACCAACACATACATAACTCGTATACTATTCCTACTCCATGCTTAGCGTATTTAAAGGCTAATTGTTAATTTTATAAAGTCAGTCAGAATAAATCGTTACTAAAGAACACACGCCTCTTTCTGTCAATTTCAAGTAAATAGAATAGTCAACCTTAACTACAGCAACACTACCGCTTGTAAGGTGCGTGTAGTTGCCCCAAGGAATTTCTTAAAGCTGCTAAATCGTCCGTAGTCGGGTAGACTTAACGGTTCTTGCTTTCTCAGCGCATTTACGCCTTTTGGCGATTTTTCTTCACCTGTTTCTAAGCTTTTTATGGTGTCCACTTGTTTGGGCCATAAATCAGGACTTTTCCTGAGGAATTCAGGTCCTTGAAACCAGCGATGACTTACATCGAAGGTGGAAGGAAAATTTCTAGAGGCGTCATCTGCCACGTTCTTGACGTTGGAACCCATCGCCATTCACATGGCTTACTGTGATCTTCGATCTCAGCCAATCGATGAGCAACGAATGGTTTAAAAGCGCGAGGATCTGACTTAATCGACGCTAACACTGTACGTGAGTCTGTCCAAAATACTCTCTCGGATATCTCGTACTTGCTCTCTTCACTAACTGATGCAGCCAGTCTGCTGCCCATATGAGCTGCTTGCAATTCAAGCCTTGGAATCAAAATTGGTTTCAGCGGCGCTACTCTTGCCTTTGCGGCGATCAGCGTAATCCGCCTCTCTCCTAGCTCGTCCGTGGTGACGTAATACACCGCGGCAGCGTATGCTTTTTCACTAGCATCCGTGAAGGTGTGTAATTCTCCCTTGCCGACGCCTTCAGCAACGGGTCTAGGTACTTCTAAATGACCTAATTTCTTCACTTCCGATATCCATTTACAAAATAACACGTGTAATTCGTGTGAAACTTCTTCATCCCAAGAGATGCCTGTCCTCCATACTTGCTGGATCAGCGACTTCCCTTGAATCGTTATGGGTGATGCGAGTCCTAAAGGATCGAAGACTGACATCACAGCGCTAGTTCGCTTAGCGCTTCCGGTGTGTTACGAAGACTTATGGAGAAACTTATTATATCCCGTTTGATATTCCAAATCAAACCTAAAGTGCGCTCTGTGTACTCTTTATCTCCCAGCGAAGCACTGTCGCTCTTATATTTATTTTCCATTTTACATAAAACTTCGGGTCGGTTGCTAGCCCATCCCCTCAGTTGGAAAGAAGCACGTTTATGTAATTCATACATATCGTTTACTATCCTTTCGGCCGTCGTCACGTTGGGAAATGCCTGTAGACAGTCATCCATATAAAAAATTGCTTTCCGTAGCGGAAGCTGCTTCTGGATAGATATGCGCGTTATCCTGCGCATTCCTATTCTTCACATACATAGCGATGCATGGTGATTATGCCGCTCCAAATATGAGTGACGTCATTCTATACTCTTCCGGTGGCGCGTCACGATTGTGCCGCCATAAGAATCGAAGGCTATCCCTGTCTTCTTCCCGGATTTTCACTTGCAGGAACATTTCTTTAATGTCTGCCATCACTGCCACGCTTCCTTCTCTGAATCGTAGCAGAACTCCAAACAAAGACTTCAATAAGTCCGGTCCGGTTAACAATGCATCATTCAGACAACGTCCGCCCGTCCTTGCGGCGGCGTCGAAAACTATTCTTACTCGTATTTTCTTTTTTGTGGATGAGTCACTGCGAAGTGAGGGGAAGATACCACGTGCGTGGAAATATGGTTCGCTTTCTCTGCGTAACCGTTAACGATGAGATTTTCTATTTGCTTCTCATATTCCTTTTTCAACTCGCTATTTTTGTCGAGCTTCTTTTCGATATTAAACAGGCGACTTTCAACCTGCGCTCTATTCGACGGCATGCACTCATTGTCTGTGCGCCATAACAAAGCAGTCTCGTACCTATTATTAGGTATACGACGTACCGTTTTGCTCAAAATATTTAAAGCTCGTTCTTCTGGGTCGTTCGCGGGCTTTCGCGCAGACACTCCCAGAGATTCCAAACTAAAATAATCTTTGATCAACTTATCCATGTCTTCCTCCTTCTTGGTGGAAATGTGGTTAACAATCTTGATTGGTATAATGCTACCCGATAAGTGACCATGTAAAACCCATCCAAGTTTGGTGAGCGATGCTACAGGTAGGTTCTTACCTCCTAAAATTAATTCACGAGTAACTATGAGATGCCAATTGTCCTGGCCAATTAATATGGTAGGTCTGGACCTCTCATACATCAACTCGTCCTTAATCGGTGTCAAATGAGAACACCGTTGCAATAATTCTCGGCTTACTGACTGCTGAGAAAGGTTAAGTGACTTAATTGTTTGTACACTTATCTCTTCTAATTCGTTCGAGTAAATGCCTTTTATCTTAACGTTTAAGCGATACGAACTGTAGTCATTAATTCGCTTACCCTCCCACGGCTTCAATACGTAATTCTTCTTTACGTCCGCGAGGCGCTAACTTCTGAGCCATCCACTCCTCTATGAGTGTCATGGTCGATCCCTCATCCAGAAGAGCTGTTGTCTTGACCTTTCCTCTAGGTCCATACAACTCGACCGGTATGATCTTTAAGTATGCACATGCCAGTGCATTCACTGTACTAACAGTTGTAATCTGAGCCTCTTTACCCCCCTCGTCCCCTTGCGGCGAGGTATTTTCATTGGGGTATCGGTGTAGCATCCGATGATGTGACATTCTACATCCCTCTACACCACATTTTTTTCGCTCTGCACTCTAACCTCCTATGGTTAGGTGACAAACATTGGAAACATACTTTCGCCTTTTTGACTACGTCCCATTTCTCGCGAATATTCATGTCCTTAAACTTGTAACAACTCACAACAGAGTGCTCCTTGTTGCATATTATTATCACACTTATGTGTTACCCGACTTACAGGCTTGTCCTGGGTTGTCATAACCACTTGTCGGTTGTGCCCTTTATTATTTCGGCGTTCTAGACACTCGCTCGTATTACTTCGGCGCATATAGCGCTCGCTCTTGGCACAGCTGCGTACACATCCCTTTGCAGTGTGTACAGTTTGCTTCCTGAATTCAGGACGCTTCCGTTTTTCAGGCGCATTTTCATTGCTTAAGGACGTTCCAAATTGTTCACTCAATAAATTTAAAAACTTGGCCATCTTCTGTAACTCTGGCTCCAAAGGATACTGAGCTCGATATTCAAACCATTTAAATTTAATCATAGTTCCAAGTTTCTCCACTATGCGGCTCACTAACTCCGGTGAGTATAAATACTGTGGTTGATTCAACGCTTGTATTGTGGCAACCACGTTCGTAATACGACTTGCAAAAGATCCTATATTCCGACAATCTTCTGCCAATCTTGGCATACGCTTTACATTCTCGATTTCGGCTAGAATGAGCATCTCAACCCTACCGAATCTTCTTTCGAGAGCGTTCATTATTTCTTCAGGTTCACACAAAGTAAATAATAACGACTTGACCGCTTCTTTAGCGGTGCCTTTTAATGCCCTCCTAAGGCGTGCGACATTCTGCACCCCTGAAAATTGGCTTCTCGTGTCTTCAAACACCGTTTTGAAAATTATCCATTCACCCGGGTCTCCATCGAACACCGGTGATTCCTGGAGGAAATGAAGCTGGGAAGACTTATATTTACCCGCTATCTTTATTGCACTCACAATCGCTTCGGTCAATTCTGACACCTCACTCGCGTGTGTTTTCTGTGCATTTCGATCTCCGCCCCCCTTGCGGCGTTATCCTTTACACGCTACCTTATCAGTAATGTCGGGTTGCGTTACACTAACCGGCGCGCTCATTATGGTCTGCTGAAACCAACTCCTTACGAAAGGTTCCACGTGAGTATTCCGCTCTTCATTATCCTCACTCGAGTCGATCTCCTCTTCTCGGTTGAGTCGTGCCAACTCCAATTGAGACTTGGCTAAGGCAGCAGCTGCCTGTGCTCGTTCGAGCTCTGAGCGTTCGAAATTAATCCGCGCCTCTAATTCGGCTTTCAGCCTCGCCGATCGCGATGACCTACTACCTCTCTGTGACCCTTTGTCACTAGTGTGCCCGATTACTGTCCTTGACGATGCCGCTTCCTCGGTCCTTTGACCTACTTATTCGACCACCGTTTCACTCCTGGATATAACGGATTGTTGTGCGGTGCTGGCCTACGTACGACTGGTGTCCGTCCTGTTGCTTGTCGTTGCCATGGACGTCCCTGAGTCCCACGTGCATGTGGACGTGTCGGTGGTGGCTCCACTTGAAGGAGTTGCCCCATTTGACGCAGTAGCTGTGGTCGCTCCAGATGGTTCCGTTTCTTTAGCTTTTCTTGAGAGCCTCCCTTCGCTCCTCCCTGTCTGGTCTTGTGCCTTCTTCATCTTGCAGGAAGGTGATTGTTGGCCTACAGTCCCTAACTGTCCCTACGGTCCCTACAACCCCTTACCTACAACCCTTCTACACCCCAACCTAACCCCACTACCCCTCCCCCCCTTTATATCCCAACCCTACAACTCTACTACCACCCTAACAGCCCTGTCAATCCTGAACGGGGCCTACCGAGGTGAGCCGTCCAGGGATGGAGTCGTGCAGGAATGGAATGGAGGAAAGGTTTAGGAACTGTCCCGCCAAGGAATATGACGCAACAGTCGAGCGGTAGTGCAAGCGCAGTCTCGCTCGAGAGAACTGCTCCACCCGAAGGTGTTGTGCCAGAGCCCGACCGTTTGGCACCGTTAGGTGGTCGGGATGTATACTGTGCTCGCCGCCCAGTCGCCGGTGACGCCTGTACTGTCCAAGGCGCCCTCCTCCGGCCGCGATGCAGTCAGGTGCCCACGCGCACCCTCGCCTGGCAGCAGCAGCGGTGGATGCTTCTTCTTGCACCCTCTGATGACCTGACAGGAAATGCCGGACACGGTCGTCCGACAGGAAATGCCAAACACGGTCGTCCGACAGGAAATGCCAGACACGGTCGTCCGACAGGAAATGCCGAGCACGCTTGCCCGACAGGAAAAATGCCAAGCCCTGCTTGGCCACAATGAGCGCCTTCACAAGGCACTTGCGCCTAGCTGCGATACGTGCCCCATGCGAGCACACGCCCCCAAGCCGCAATCCTGGTTTTCTTTCTTCCGGTAGTTCCAGATCCAGTCCTTCTGCGCTGACGACCTGGTCTTCTGGCCTTTGGTCCTTTTGCTTCAGCTCAAACCTCCGGCTTCCTTCGGTTGCTGATCTTCACTCGGCTCCGAAGGTCTTCTTTTCCACAACCAGCAGTCCACAGCTGGTTCCTTGATCCTGGCTGCGAAGGACCAAATGAAAAGGAACCAAGGGGTGTGTAAACGTTCAACTAAGAAACAGAAGGGAGGAATCGAGGCTTCTCTCGATCCGGCCTCCTATAATGTGACCTCCGCAACGGAGTAACACACAAGGGCGATAACCTCTTCCTTTTCAGCAAATAGGTTCAGACGGGGATTACGGGTCTTCCGAAGTCGTCCCGGTACCAACGCCTTAATTCTTCGATGTGGACTGTATAATTTTGAGGGATGAATTTCTTGGGAATAAAACAGCAATTATCTTCAAACCGTATCACTTCCCTACACTTTTTCTTTCTTCTTATTGACTGCTGGTCTTGCACTTTTCCCGAAGGATTTTCGAAGGATTCCCGAACGATTCCCGAACGAATTGCAATAAAACTCATTTACTGAGCTACCCCAGAGCAATACGCGAAAGTGAGCCGCGCCATTCGCGCGCTTGCGCAACTCAATTACATGAATTTGTTCTATTACTCTCTCACGTTTTACTTAATTACTTTATTGGCATAAGTCATACATCAACTTAATTTACCTGTATAGATAGCACAAAACAATATCTACACTACGATATACATTACATTTTCATATCACAAAAAAACCTTTTATTTATTTAACAAAATATGCCTATTTTACTCACAGGTTCAAAGTCGAAATTTCTTAAATATTTAACATAGAAAGTTAAAACAATGTTTTCCACTTGAAATTAGACATAAGTTAATTTGGCCTCCTAAGGGCGTGGCTAGCGTGCGACCGTGAACTCACACTATTTGAACAACTAACTTTGCACGGCTCTCGACTATCAGAAAAAATGAAAAGTCTAATATACACCAATATCGACAGTATTAGGTGAATAAATGCTTCTACACAATTTTCAAACTGTAGGAAACTATTTCTAATCAGATTCTTATCAGTTATCATGTTTCTTATCAGATAACAATATAAGTGAATGTTCTCATAAATCAATCATAGCAAATAGGCATTTATTTTCATACAAAACATATCAAACTCATATAAGGCAATACTTATGCAATTAATTTCCGTTAATTCTATTTATGCACAGAGTGATCATCTCGACCGGGGAACAAATCCGATCTCTTACTTCATTTTAATATTCCTTTGAATTTACATCATTGGAAAGATGATTTCAACCGGGGAACAAATCCGGTAGCATAATTTATATCTTAAAATTCCCTATATGAATTTATTAAGAGATATTACTTAAGAAAACAATAAACTAGTCCGGCCTGGGAGTCGAACCCAAGACCTTCATATCATTAATTCGACATTCTTTAAGATTTAACTAAGCATTTTCTTATTAGAACATTGCTATTGGACAATTTGCCTTTTAGAAGCTATTCGTCATCGGTTGACTTAATAAACTGAAATATTCTTATAGGCGCGTCGCCAACAACCTTTGATAGCGAATTTGTCCCAAATTTATTTTAAATCCGTAAATGAAGATAAGTCCGTTTAAGATTCAAGTACAAGATATAAACGTGTTGGACTGGTGAAACTTTTGGTCACAGATAAGTGAGACTGGCGCATCCTGTCGAACTAGTGATATTTGTTGTCGATATTTAATTCACAATGTTTACAATTAAAATTGATCGTGTAGTGGCTGTGTAAGAATATGTTTATAGAATATCCTCTTATCTCATAGCATATGTATGAATATATGCCATAGTTGCCACCCTTGGCAGGCAGGTTGGCAAACATAGTTTTTTTATTTTTAAGTTGTTAGTAGGAAAACATCGTTGCCTATCTCCAAGCTTAAACCTTTTATATTCCTTCTATCTCCTCTTACGTCACCCAAATTCTTAGATTAAAACCTTATAAGGATATTCATTTTGTAGTAATGTCGTCATATTAACTCCCCCATATCATTCCGTGTGACGTCGAAGCAGCAGGTGGGCAGCAGCATCTTCCTCATAACTGAACATTATAAAGAACTGCGTTTGAGACATCTCCCTATGAGTAATCAATAGGGGAGGCTTGTGTTCAATAGTGGACTTTTTATAGGGTGTAATGAATTAATTAATTAATGAATTATGCACACGAAAATTAATAAACAATACGCGCGATACAAAAAATATTACCTTATATATAAATCTATTACTTCTTTATGATTAAAAAAAATTCAGATTAAACAATTATTACGCCGAGAGGACGAGCGAATATCTAGTACCATGTACATATTTATAATGAGATATATTCTGCAGACGAATGTGGTAATAGAGAAATATTTAAAAGGAAGTTGAAAGCATGATTGCTGCATGATTATACACGTAGTTTTAACTAATATAAACATGTGTTATTATCAAGAAATTTAAAAATAATGAGGTATGTAAATAACACTGCTAATTATACATTTAATTTTTTATTTTAAGTTTTAAATCCAAGATTAAGGCTTAAATAACAGTAGGTATATTTAAGGTAAGTGGATGATGTATTCGCCAACAAAGTACTCTGAAGTTTGGCGAAAGTAGGTACCTAGTATAAGAAATACCCGACTGTATTTCCGTGTAATAAAACATTTAAAAAAAGTTTTTGCTCTGTGGGATCCCGTGGCAGCAGTTATGTTCTGAATTTCTTCCGGTAGCTCCTTCATAATGTAAAGTTTGAATGTAATTTATTTAAAATAGCAAAGAACTTTTTAAATTGGCTTCATAACTCTGATTAATAAGAAAATTACCTACAAAATTACCAAAAAAGTTCTTGTCTTTTTTGCACATATTCCGTATTAAAATGGAGTTACGGTAGACTTTTACATTTAAAAGGGTTCCTCAATGTTCACCAACGACAGTTTTGCAGTCCAAGTAAGATTAAGATTCATAGGTAATCTCTAATTAAGGAAGGGGTGTATATGAGAGCTTGAAGATAGTGAACACGAAATACCTAAAACCACTGCCTGTGTTTAAAAATCGCCTTGTCTTTAAATTCAATATCAGCTTTTTGATAAATAATAATCTACTAAAATAATATTATGGATCACTAGTATTAAATATAAACCTGTTCAATAATGTCAAAATATTTGGTGTTTTTGTAAATACTTCTTACAAAACATCGTGTCCGATTTAAACAAGAAAATATTAGATTGAACATTTAAAACAATAAAACGTCTACAGAATGTCATTTATTTTCCTGGTTTGCAAAGATCGTGTCCGGAATGTAAAAAGTGTCAGTGAATAATTTAATTGATTCAACTTCATGAAGAATAGAAAAGATGAGAAATTCTAAATGTATCTCAAGAATTTGTGCCGGTATTTGGGAATAATATAAAGTCTTTCCCCCTTCTGAGTAGACTAAGGAATATCACAATCTCAATATCGGAGTACCGGCTTTGCTGTGTACCGAACTCAAGGATATAGAAAAGCAGTATAATAACAAGTTGTAAAGCATTCCATCTAAATCTAATACGCTGCAGCTATATTATTGTTGTAGTACAAATGGGTCAGCTCATTCAGGGAAAGACCACGATCTCACAGAATACCAGCGTAGATAGCAGCTTAATGTATCTCTGTTTAGTATGGTGAGTGTGGAGCATTCATTTCAGTTTATATAAAAGTACTATGTAGTGTAGAGACCAGGAGATCCTTTTTACCGAGAACAAACCTTATGAAAATAAAAAAATAAAAAAACTGGCGCGCTCTAGGGCCAAAGCAGCGCAAGATATTACTCGCTGCTGCAGCGTCAACGGCCCCAATGGCGAGCTCCTGAACGATGATCGTGCGGTGAAGGAGAGATGGCGCTCTTATTTCCAAGTTTTGCTGAATACTCAGCACCGGGAAGTGCACCCTCCCGAACAACTCAAAACCATGGACTCGTGCCACCGATTACGCCTGACGATGTCCTCCCATCTCTTCGTCACATGGAGAATCGGAAAGCTGTCGGACCGGACGAGGTGCCAATTGAAGCGTGGAAAGCGCTGGGGGCTCGTGGTGTGTGCATTCTTACTAACCTTTATAATAGAATCCTGAGCGACCGAATAATGCCCGATCAGTGGTGGCTTAGTATAATAACGCCGGTCCACAAGGGTAAAGGGTCCGTTCAGGATTGCGGTAATTCCCGCGGTATAAGGGTGACGTCACACACCATGAAGCTCTTCGAGCGCATTATTGACACCAGGATCCGACAGGAGTGTACAGTATCGGATTGCCAATACGGTTTCCAACCAGGACGCGGTACCATGGACCCTATATTCACCGTAAGGATCCTCATGGAGAAGCATAGGGAAAAGAATTTTTTTATTCCTACACCTGCAGAAGGCCTTTGACTGTGTTCCTAGGGAGATGATCTGGAGGGTGTTGCGGTCGAAGTTGGTACCAGAGACCTACGTGGAAATCGTACGTGATATATACCGCAACTCCGATTCAACAGTCAGGACCGCTGTTGGTGATACCACCCCCTTCCCCATAAAAGTAGGCGTGCATCAGAGCTCCTTATTAAGCCCCTATCTCTTCAGTGTGATATTAGACGAACTGTCAGCCAGCGTACAGAAACAACCGCAGACTTGGCTACTTTTGTACGCTGATGATATCGCACTGGTAGACGGGGACAAAGGACGGCTCACCAGACGCGTCACGCATGGAGGGAGGCGCTTGAGAACGGCGGGCTGAAGCTAAATGTGGCGAAGACGGAGTATATGGCCTGCAACAGCACAGATCTGACGTCTCTCCGTATAGGCGACGACACCATCGAGCGCACGGACAACTTCAGGTGCCTCGGATCTGTGGTTGATGCATCCGGGGACATCGATCGCGACATCAAGGCCCGTATATCAGCGGCCTGGGCGAAATAGCGCGAGGTGACAGGTGTCATTTGTGACCCCAAAATGCCGGTCAAGCTGAAGGGACAGGTCTATAAGACCATCATAAGGCCTGTACTTACGTATGGCAGTGCCGGCGTGGCCGGTGCTAGAGCGACACCGGCAATTGTTGCATGTCGATGTGTGGCGTCACGCGGAAAGACGACAGCCTCCATGTCCGTGACATTGCTGACAAGCTCCAGGAAAGTCGCCTCCGCTGGTACGGCCACGTCTTACGACGACCGGCATGCTACGTGGGAAACAAATGCCTGGACATGACCCTACCTGGTACCAGGAGTAGAGGATGGCCCAAGAAACGCTGGCTTGAAGTCGTGCAAGATGGCATGCGCGCCAATGGGCTAGTTGCGAGGGACGCCGAAGACCGGGCAAAGTGGAGGAGGAAGTGTAGGAAAGCGGACCCTGGGTTCTCCCGCGCTGGGCTGGATGAGCAACCGGTATAAACGCTAGGTAGAAGAACAAGAAGAAGCCTTACGAACTTACTGGCCGAGAATAAAATACTTACTAGGGGGAAATATGTTAAAGCAGAAAAACAAAAAAAGAACGACTGATGCTATCGGTTACGTGCCCACATAATATTTTTTAATAAAGTTAATGTGGATTAAGAAATTTATTTCCAAAAGAGTACACACTAACTTACTTAAAAACATAAATGAAAAAAGTGACATGTACTTTGAGTAGGCATATCATATCATTGACTTATTTTATTTTTGGATATACCATTATCATATAATCGTGTTATTATTATTTAGTACCTGTGCTTATTTTTTTTAAAAGACTGTAAAATATTGTAGTTTCTTTTAAGATTAAATATTAACATCCAGGGTGGAGAGCAGTGAAGTGTAAAACGATCCTTAGTGAGAACTTAAGAGGTGCTCTTGTCTTGCTAATCAACGTGCTCTCATACGTGAAGATGACATAAAGAGAGTGAGAGAGAAATAGAATTCACCTCGCGGTGGATACAAGCTATGAATAGAACTAAGTCTTAGAGTTACATTACGTTTAATCTTTATTCATTCTTAATACTATGAGGCATAAGGGTTATATTTTACATTTGTCACAAGTATACAATAAAAAGGTAATATTTTGTTTGCGTGTAGTCCCCACTCTGCTCAAGAGTCCGTCTGGGTCACAAGTATATAATAAAAAGGTAATATTTTGTTTGCATGTAGTCTTCCCTCTCTCTTCAAGGGTCCGTCTAGGTCCGGCACATTTACCTGCTTTTGTCGCCAAATATTAGTGCGCGTCATGTTGTGCTCCTGTTTGAAGGGCATAGAGAGCAAGTATGACATAGAGAGCAAGCTGTTAGACATTCCATCTTAGTCCTAAGAGATATTGAATATAGAGTATGAAATTGGCTGCAGATGTCCGTGAACTGCAGTTATATGGTGATTCTAATAAGAGTGTACTAATGGTAAGTATATGCAGCTTCCATTAGACATGGGTTACTTGAGTGAACTCAGTAAATCAGGCGCAGTTTTCAGCACCGGCTCATTGCGTTAAGGCCATACCCCTAGCGAACGACCTTGAGCGTTTGGTCCACCGACTCTCGCTACAATATATCGCGTAAGAAATTTGCAAGACGCCACCTACTGGTACAAACGTAGTATTATTTTTTCAATGTCAATGAACTATTTTATGGAAATAGACACGACGTACAATGATATATGTATTTTAATTTTCTTTATTCGGTAGGTACATTAGTTGCATTATATTAGAATTATGTATTCTCATATATTATACATAAACATAACATAAACACTCACGCCTGTCACCAGAAGGGTAGGCAGAGACTACAGACTTCCATTTGGCACGATCCTGACACACCTCTCTTGCCTCCTTCACATCCATACACCTACGCATACATGCTCGTCGGTTAAGGGTACTCCTAATTTGGCCCGTTTTCAATAAACCGCCAATTTGGTCGATAAATTTTCGCCTAGTACGTCCCTTTCCGACTCTGCCATTCACTTCTGCACCATAAATTTTCTTTGTCACTCTTTCCTCATTCATTCTTTCCACATGACCAAACCACCGAAGCATTCCTTTCTTAATCCTTCCTCCATTCCTTAAACATCATCTTGCAAACCACACTCTTCTCTCATTACACAATTTCTTACCCTGTCACTCAGATTCAGCCCTAACATACTCCTTAACGACCGCATTTCTACTGCGTTTATTCTACTCTCATGCTTCTTCTGCCACACCCAACTTTCACTACCATACGTTAAAGTAGGGACCAATACAGCATTGTGAATTGCCATACGTGCCTTTTTCGACACATTTTGACTCTTCACAATAGAGTGCAAGGCCCCATTTACTCTATTTCCCGCATTCACTCGTCGTTCTATATCCTTATCATATCTCCCATCCCTGCTAAATACGCAGCCCAAATATACAAACTCATCTACTTGCTCGATCAACTCCCCTTCTATTCTTATTTCACAAATCGTTTTACTTTCTTCTCTTTCAAAAACCATAACCTTCGTCTTACTTGCGTTCACTTTCATACCCCTTTCTTTTAATGATCCGTTCATTAATGTAACCATCATTTGCACTCGGCCGCCGACGACGCAAGAATAACTTGATCATCGGCGTACAAAAAGGCATTTGACGGTTAACTCACTCGTTCTTAATCCACATTCTTCAACTTTCAAATTTTGCAAACAACTGCCCATGAATAGGTTGAAAAGCCACGGGAAAGCCACACAGCCCTGTCTGACGCCTTTATGGATGTCAAACCAGTCCGAGTAGACCCCGTTGATACTAACACAAGCACTAGAGTCCCTATAAAGAGACTCCAATGCCTGTATCAAGCCAGCGCTCAACCCAAATGAGTTCAGTGTTTGCCATAGCAAATCCCTTATCCACTCTGTCATAGGCCTTTTCCAAGTCCATGAACGCACAAAAAACCTTTTGGTTTTTGGACAGAAACTTCTCCGCGATCATGTGCATGCAAAAGACTTGATCTGTACATCCCATTCCCTTTCTAAATCCCGCTTGCACTTCCCAAATTTTTCCATCAGTTTCTTTCATGACCCTTTCAATCAGTACCTTAGCATACAGTTTTCCCACAATGCTAAGAAGGCTGATGCCACGGTAGTTTTTACAGTCCCGCTGCGACCCTCTTCCTTTATATACTGGAACTATCACGGCTTTGCACCAGTCTACCGGTACCCGCTTCAGTTCCCAGCATAAATTAAACAAGGTGTGCAGCAGGCCTGCCACCACTTCCTCTCCAGCCCTTAGCATTTCGAGTGAAACTCTATCATATCCGGCAGCCTTACCTGCTTTCATGCTTTTCATTGCTTTCATTATTTCATCTATACTTATCTCGCTACCTCTTTCCTCTTCTTTCGGTGTTTCTACTTCACTTAGTAGACACGTTGTCTCCTCACTCATAAACACGCTTTCAAAATATTCCTTCCATCTCTTTAAACTCAAAACTTCATCATTCAGAATATAGCCATTCTCGTCTCTTATAGCATTCATCATAGGCTGTTTTGAATGTCCCCTGGCAGTTGTTACAAGTTTACAGAACATTTTAATATTTTCCTGGATGTTATCCGATATTCTTCTATCATTCTTATCCGTTCTTTCTTGCTTTTTTCTTTCAACTACTTCTTTTACTCTCTTATTAAGATGTCTAAAGACTGCCTTTTTTCTTTCAATATCACCATTCGTACCACTAGAATTAGCAGCCTTTGTTGCTCGTAAATCTAGCCATGCTCTCTTCTTTGCTTCAACTTCCATACGTACCTCATCATCCCACCATAACGTATTATTTTTCCTTTCATTCTTTCTCTTACTAACACCACATACTTCGGTAGCTGCATCTTGTAAACTTTTCTTTACATTTTGCCATATATTCTCCAAGTCTAACTCCTTCATACATAATTCATCCAAACCACTTATATTTTCTTTCAGTCTACATTTGAACTTGTTTTTATCACTTTCATCTTGTAACCTTTCTGTTCTAATACGCTGTAACGCAGTGGTAGACGATCGATGGCGCCAACGCCTGAATAGACCATTAATTCGGCATAAAACTAAATAATGATCCGTTCCTACGTTAGAACCCCGGTAAACTCTCGTATCTACCACTGCGCCCCTCAATCTTCCATCCACAATTATGAAATCTATCATGCTTCTATCGTCACCTCTTTCCCAAGTATACATGTGAATCCTCTTGTGGCGAAAGCAAGTGTTCGTCACAAAAAGATTCTTTTCCATATATACGGTGAGGAGACTTTCACCATTCTCATTTCTACTTTCATCACCAAACGTTCCCAATATCCTTTCATAACCATGCCTCATGACCCCAACCCCTCCATTAAAATCTCCTAGCATAATAATATTTTCATTTCCCTTACACTTCATTAACACCATCCTTACCATTTCCCAAAACTGCTCTCGGATATAAGTGGGCTTCGACATGTCTGGGGCGTAGACCCCTAACACAAACAACTTCTTTAAGCTCACTTTCATTCGTATCCATAGCAGTCTTGGGCTTACACATTCATACTCTTTCACACATTGGCCCATTCTTTCTGAAAGGATGATACCTACTCCCTGGCATGCCCGCTCGATCTCGTCTGCACCAGACCAGTATGCGGTATACATGCCATGTGTAGTGACATCCTTCCCCTTCCTTTCGTCTCATTTACGCATAACACATCTATTCCTATCCATTTTATATTATGGATTCGAACTTTACATGCTAATGGTGCTTCATTTTTGTTATTTTAGGTACTGAATTTTAGGATAGTTTTTACCTTGAGGTCAAATATAATTTTTAAGAGCAATAGTTATTACTAATCTTTTATCTGCTATTCCTTACTTAGGAACAATATTAGTAAATTGAGTTTGAGGGAAATTTACTGTTTATAATGCTACATATATTATTTTAATATTTATCTACTGGGTAGGTAATTATTAAAATATAATATATAAAGTCAATTTTATTATCTTCAAGGTAAGAAATTGATTACAAATTTTTTAACTTCCTTACATTATAAACAAACAGCTGCAGCTAATAAATGAACATATTATGCGCATACATACGCCCATATATATATATATATATATATATATATATATATATATATATATATATATATATATAAATATATATATTTGTTTGTATTGAATAGAATCATGTTAACTACGAAGCAAAAAATGATTATTGCATATTATATACAGGTTGATTGTTGAGAAAAAATTTTCTGTCCAACACTGTCCGTAAATTCATGGATACCCTATGCGCACGAGTGACGTAATCACTATAAAGATCACCGCCCGCGCTAGCTACCTACACTACATTCCAATAAAAACACAATAGGTACACATAACTCGTGATGTAACTTTTCCTTCATACTTTCATCCTGGCAAAAATTGAGGAATTAAGGAAAAATTAAAAAAAATTTAATTATTTTTCATTGAATTTACGTTCTATAAGTGAAACCAAACCACTGGTTTCAAGGACAACGGTGTTTACAGTAACATCCTGTATATATATATATATATATATATATATATATATATATATATATATATATATATATATATATATATATATATGTATTTATATATAGTTCTCGTTTAGTTGCGAATTTCACGCGCCTATTTCAATCATAGCTGCGACTGCATATTCATTTAATGATAAATAATTTTCATTACAATCATCGTTTACTATTACAAATGTTTGATTACATAATTGGCATTTAAACGTAAATTTTGACTCTTTTTTTGTGTTTCTCCAATAAGTTGTGGTTCGGTGAAGCTGCAACCTCATGGACCAAGATTTGAAATTTTTATGAAAAAAGTGGCTGACGTCAATTATTATTCTTCTTATTATTTTTTTCATTACTGCCTTTTTTCAGCCTCACAAGATATTCGTAACTGCAAAAAGAAAACTACGTATAAGTAAGATCAGTAATATAGTTTTATGTATGATTCAGACTAAATAAAAGTTCCTAAAAATAGACGTAGATAATGAAATTGCATAAAAAATTACTCAAATAAAAATGCAATAAACTTGTTAATTTTATAGGTAGTAAAATATTAAAATAATAAGTTTTTTTAGGATATTTATGTAAAATATAAAGGTTATATTATGTTCTAACTACGTTCACGCTTGCGCATATAAAACCGCTAGGCACTGTCGATAAAACTTTGTGGTTTTTATCAATGCCATCGATGTTTTTATTAGTTTTGTCGGCCCCACACTAGATGGAGCGACAACCTGGTAAGATATGCAGGAAGTCGATGAACGTAGGTGGTTCAAGACTGTGCTTTGTGGCATACCTTGCATACCTTGAGGGAGGCCTATGTTCAGCAGTTGGGTTGTGAAGGACTGTTTATAAAGTAATATAGCAATGAAAAAAAAACCTACTACTTAACATTTTTTATTGCAATTAAATCTCATTTCTAAGAGCAAAGCGCTAGTCGATAGTACACGAGCAACCCTAGTTCGATTCTTGCCGGCAATGAAATTGTTAATTTGTTTTTTTTTAATACTTGTTAATTGCAAGTTACTGATCTGAAGAACTAAAGTATTTTGAAGACTTGTAATTCAACACGCACTAAGGCAGCACGGCGGATTAATTCTAAAATAAAAAAAAAACGAGTAAGCTTATGACCACACGACTGAGGTAAAACTTCTTTAGCTCCATCTGTTTGTAAACACACACACACACACACACACACACACATATATATATATATATATATATATATATATATATATATATATATATATGTACATACAAATGTGTATATGCATGTTTATACATATATTAATTTACTACAAATATTTAAATTATATGAGAAAAAATAGAAAGAAAATGTGTTCGCTTCGCCAGATCACACTTTCGTAACGCTTTCGTCACGCATTCACCAGCTTACTTACCCCGCACGCTTGGCGTAAAGAAGAATTACTTCAATAAAGGAATACGTTTATTCAATTATATTAAACAATACTAACCGTGTAGTGGCGATGTAAGAATTACCACTGCCCCACTAAACTGAACTAGAAGGCGAACAGCATGTACCTGATAACAACAAAAAAATTGCGGTTGCTAATGAACCAACAGTGGCAACTTTGGCAAAATCCGTCCTTAGGGTAAAATATGTGTGAGGGGGAGTTCTATATTCAGCTGTGAACTTTTAATAGATTGTTATAAATTAATTTATTAAAGAAACGATTGATTCGTAAAGAAATTAAGCGAGGGATATTTAAATTACGATCACCGTCTGGATCCGCTGCACACGCGTTAATTAGAAGGACGTAAGGCGAAAGATATTAATAGATTTGCTGTCTTTATTCTGCTCCGTTTTAACTTTTGTTCTTTATTTGTTGCGTCTGAAATAGACTCATTTTTTTTGCAATTGACCTCTCGACCGAAGTTGGACTTACCTAGTTGGACTATTTGTCCCTGGTAAACATCCTCGTAAACAATTTCAAGCTCAGTGCTCCTAACAACTACTGGCATAGGTGTGACATGGACGTTACACATGATCTTTTATATGCCCATGTTCATCTTAAGACCTATCCGTTGGGAGGCACCATTGAGATCATTGAGCATAGTGCTTAGATCCTCCAGCGATTCTGCCATAACCACTATATCGTCGGCAAGTTGAAGGTGAGGGATAAACTCGACATTGATGTTAATACCGAATCCTTTCCGGTCCAGTAGTTTGAAAACGTCTTCCAATGCAATGGTGAAGAGTTTCGGGGATATAATATCACTCTTTCTTACAATTCTCTGCAGTTAGATAGTTTACGTACTCTGGTTTTGTACTCGGATAGCCATCGTAGCCCTACTGTACAAGCACTTCAGCACTTCGTTATACCGACAGTCAACTTGGCACCGCTGAAGGGACTGTAGCACTGCCCAAATTTTGACGGCATCGAAGGCTTTCTCATAGTCCACATACGCCGGGTAAAGTGGCAGATTGTACTCTTCGGTCTTCTGTACAATCATCCCATCTAGGTCAAGTTTTAATGCAGTACCAATTAATTTCACTACAAAAATTATTCTTCTAGGCAATATGAGTCTGTAAATCTGTCTCACTTTATTTTATAACTATTTGAAACGTTTGGATAACTTTTCTTGTTCTAAAGAGGAAAAGAATTGTATCTAGAGGCACGGCCCTACACTCAAATCTATACTTCATCACACGTCTTGTTATGATAGGGCGGCTACTTGACCGCAGATAAGTGCGAAATGGACAGCGTGGGTGGAAACTCAAATGTCAAGGGAGTGTTTCAATAAAAATTAGAAGCCGTGACATGTAGTTTTGGCTTATTTTATAAAGTTGTATCGTTTATAGCCATTGATTTTAATTTGTTTTTGAAGTGATAACTTACGTAAAACATGCGTGACCGTCACGCTCCGAATAATGTTTCCAAGTTTGTTAAGCTAAGACTAAGCTAAGAGGTTTTAACTTCTGACGTGCAGTCCTACGACTGACAGTTTTTTTAACGTTACACCCCCACACTAGGATTTTGTCATACATAATTTTCGCAAGGACATACAGACCCAGAGCAATTATTTGTATAAATATACTTGTTCCATACGGTATTCAAACCCGCGGTCCTTCGCACCGTAACTCATTGTAAAGCCACGGAGCCGTCAGTTCATACAGAAATAAACTTATATATTGAAAAAATTAACGCACTTACACAACTTTTCTTGTTTTAAATATTTTATAAATTTCTTTAAAGGACAAAGTCCGTTACGAGGATATCCGTGAAAGAACGACAGTTACTGACATAGCCAGCTGATCAGTAAGCCTTGGTACGTAGTAGAGAAACGCTGCAGTTATATTATGGTTGTAGCACGAATGGTTCGGCTCGACCGGGGAAGTACCACGCTCTCACAGAATATCAGCGTGAAATTGCAGGTCAATGCTGCTGTGTTTCAATTGGTGAGTGTAGAGAACTAGAGACTCTTTTTGCTGGAAACGAGGCATGCCATCTTAGTCCTCAGGGGGTGACAACGCATCTGCATTTTGGTTTATAATCGAGGATAGATGTAGATCTCTATGGGCCACAGCATCTACTAACCATCCTGTGTGCTCGCTTGTCACCTTAAAAGGAACAATGATGACATAATTAAACCTCAAATAGTTAAGGAACATTAAATCGTCACAGAGTTAAATATTAAGGGTGTAAGGTCGTAAGTTATTGCAAAAAGCACATGGCTGACAAAATGTAATACATCCAAAGCTGATATATGAAGAGGATATTGAATAGGGTGGCAGATGCTCGCACAAGGCTTTATCGTGTTTCTGTTCTTAAATAATGAAACGTTTTTGTTTTCAACCACACTGTTAAGTAGATAAATGCAAACATGTAATTAATTACTACCTGATCATGATTATATAATTATTTAAATACTTATTATCACATAATTATTTCATTAAATTGTAATAATAATAATAGCTTAGTGTTTAAGTAAAGATATTGCACGCCATTATTATAGTAGTATGTAAGATCTCATTAACAACTCATAACATCATAATAATATTATGTACTACACTCTGTTGCATATAATATTATTATGAGACGTGGTAGCTCAGATGGTTAACGCTCGCTGTAAATATAACAGAACGCAAGTAACCCGGGTTCGATCCCCTGCCGGCACCAACGAAATTGTTAATTGCAATTTTAAGTGCTCATTTACCATGTGCTCGACGGTGAAGGTAAACATGGTGAGGAAACGTGCATGTCTGAAAAATCAGAAAAAAAAATATTTCGAAGACATGTGAAGTTCGCCAACACGCATTGGGGCAGCGCGGCGGACACTTCCTTGCCCTAAAACACTCTCAGAAATGAGGGGAGGCCTGTGCCCAGCAGTGGGACGTATATAAGCTGTATCTTTAATTTTTTACTTAAGTTCGTAATATTATGTACTAAATTCAGGCAATAAATAAAATGGAATTGAATTAAATTTCTGGCACTTATATAAGTAATTTATCTAACGGACGGTAGAACATATTTTTTACCGACTTCAAAAAAGGGAGGTATTCAATTCGACTGTATGTTTTTTTTTATGTGTACCTCATAACTTTTCTCTAGGTTCTTCGATTTTGATGTTTCTTTTTTATTAAAAAGCTGATTCTTATCGTATGATCTCATATAAATTTGGTCAAGATCTGACCACTAGTTTTTGAGTTATATTTAATAATGTGTATTAAATTGACTTCGAATACATTGATACGTTTTAATTAAATTGATGTCGGTTGTACATATTTTTTAATTTTACCACTTGTTATATAACTAAAGTGTGAAACGAAGGTACAGTCGACCTGATGATAAGTGGCTTCTGCAGTCCACGGACACCTATTTTTATTTACATGGTTAAAAGACTACGTATAACCGCCTCGCGGGGGACAAAAACGGGTTATATTGGACTTGATAGGTGCTCTGCATTAAGTACCCTTTAAGGTAATTTAATTTCAGCGCACCGTCTAGAGTTTTATTAATGTGTATTAAACCTACAAATAAATCCCTAAACGTCTGTCACTCACTATAATTTTCAGAGAACACGGGTATCTTAACCTCAGGTAACTTAAAGTTTCTGAATCCTGTACTACAGCTAGCTACTTTTTAGATTTTTCCAATGGAACCTTATATGTTTATTTTGGAATTTAGTATTATCTACATAAGAGCTCCAATACTATCGTTTGCCTCATTCAGATTGTTTATCATGGTAGCCGTTGTTTAACATGAGGATATGCCTACGCATACCCACCTTGGATTATGTAGAACTCGCTCCAACTAAAACCATATGGAGTTCCACCTTCGCGACATATTGTCAGGGCCACAGGAATGTTTCCGCACACATCCGCGGTCCCACCAGCACTTGCTTTTCCATGGCGACTCCTCTCAGGAGTGGACTACTCCTTCCCAAGAACATGGACACCTACAGCTTTATTTAACTTTACTTGACTTTACTTTTCTTTACAATTTTCCAAAAAAGCCGGAAATGCATCGCCAATTACCCTGGTGTTGCCGATGGACGATGGTGGTCACTTATTATCGGTGAGCCGTATGCTCGTTTGCCCCCCTCTTCCATAAAAAAACTTCAGACAATGGAAGCTATGGATGCGTTGTCACCTCCGAAGACTAAGATGGAATATACCTCAGCCTGCGATCATACTGGCTCTCAATATCTATCAGACTGAAACACAGCAGTGCAAACACTGGTATTTAGAGATAGATATAGTCAAGAGTGTGGTTGACCTTGACGGATCCCCTAGGTAGAAAAGAAGTTCTTACACGTGATAGGTGTATTGTGTGCACGGATTCATACTTCTACAAAACAATAAAAGATTAGAATTTTTAGAATTTTTTTTTTAGAATAAGGATGAAAATTAACACACAGTCTACCTGATGGTAATTGAAGGTCGAAGTCTATAGACGTATCCACTACATCTATCCTCAATTAAGTATCAAACTGCATAATGCGTTGACAACCCTCAGGCTAAGATGGAATATCTCGTTTTGAGAAAAAATACTTCCGGTTCTCTGCACTTACCACACGAAATACAGCAGCGTTAAACTGCTATTTCATGCTGGTGTTCTGTGAGCGCGTGGTCCTTGCCTGTTTGAGCCCATTCGTGCTACAATCACGATATAGCTGCTGCATGACTCTACTACATATGTTTACCTACTTGTTAGCTAGCCCAGCCATAAGTATATCCCCAGACGCCTATCTGCGAATTAGTTGAGTGCACTGCGTGGGGTTGTCTTTTTCGTTTAGGAATTTTCCTCTTATAACATAGCTCTTTTGGCATATTCATCCTTAAACAAGATGACTTTATAGAAAAAGACATTACTTTTACCGTATATGTGCAACCTAAGAGAATACATTCATCACCCTGTCTCATCACGTGGATATCTTAAAAGCTGACTAAGGAAATTTCCCGATAGATTTTGTGGACTCTGCATAAGTGACGAAAGCAGTATCTAAGGCTAAGCTAACTAAACGTAGTTATTACTGTAACCTTTTCCTACTAGGTATGCAAAAAATCCAGCAGTTGTATATTTACAGACTCACGAGGACAACTTTAATCATGCTATAACAACATTTTTAAACGACTTTTGACTCTTCAGCGCAGTGGTTAAGCCAACCGCCGCGCGCAACGCGTTCGAATTGGATAGGTGGGTCTACGCTAGAGGAGCCGAGCACGAGCTAGGCACAAGCTGAACAGCTCTACTCGCGGTGTCGAGTGTGGACGTACAACGAGCCTACAACATGCAAATCGATGCATGCGATGCAAATCCCTTTGTGTTCGTCAAAAAACCGACAATAGGCGGAGCACAGTCGAGCACGAACCAAACGCTCGAAGCGCGCTCGTTCGAGGCTTGTAAGTCGGTCCACACTACATGACTTTATGCTCGACACATGCTCCGCTCGTGCTCGGCTCGTATAGCGTAGACTCACCTCAAGAGTTTGAATTCCGTGCGGATCAAGTATTTCTATGACCTCAGATTATGTTTTAAACCACCTTCACGTTGCAGGAAAAGCTCCTATGGTAATAAGTAAAGTAAATTTGCTGGGTACAGACCTCCTCTCACTTCTAAGAGGGTTTTAGGGCTAAGAAGCGTCCGCCGCGCTGCCCAATGCGTTTTGACCGATTCCACATGCCTCCGAGTTCTTTTTTATGTCTCACTCATGCAGGTTTCCCCACGGTGTTTTCCTTTAGCGCTAAGCGCGTGGTAAATCAGCACTTAAAATTGCAATTAACAATTTCATTGGTGGCAGTGGGGATCGAACCTGGGTTCCTCGCTTACTGTAAATTTTAATTTCAGAAAAAGTCCAGATTAAGACCTTTGTAGCTCATTTAGCTCATATTACTGCATTATATAAAGAATGAACACTCAACAGTACTGCACTTGGGGTCCCAGCATCGCAGACATCACTAATTGACCGGTAGCGGCCACTTTTGTAATTTTTTGAAGTGAAATCTTCTTTAGCGGTATTGTACACTTTTTCTGTAATGGGTAAAAATGTTAAACTCGCGTCAGGACACGTGACCCTGATCGAAAATGCTAAAGACGGATGGAGAGAAAGAGACAGCCGTCGTAGGAAAGGAAGTATCCCCCTCTCTTTCTACGGAGCGGCGAATAGGTATGCCTCGCCTGCTGTGTTGTTTAGTTGTGTACGATAGCGCAATAAATAAATATTGTATTCTACCACATAAATGATAATACTTTTATACTGATAATTAAAGCAATTCGTGCAAAATTATTCCCTAACCATTCCAAAATATCAAAAATGCACAACGTTAATAGTCAAGTTTTCACTTCTGCCGGCACTTCCGGAGTGCAACCCGTCGTTTTTCTGTTGCGCCCAAACCAGATGTTTTAAATTTATAACGCAGAGGTCCACTTGAACAGCCAATTCAAAAAGTGTGGATAATGTATTTGAAAGGTAAATTTCATTTTGGTTTATTAATTAAAATATCATATTATTCTTATATTTACACGAACACTACACATTGATTAAAACTATTTTGCCGATTTTATCGCGTTTATTTGATTTTTAATTCACGTTTCGGGTGATTTCCAGTACCCATGTTCACGGGCTACTGAGGTGACTGATGTCCCAATTTTAGTGTGAACTCGGAGTATCTCCAGCTTTCTCCAAGGTTCTACAAGCGGTACGTAAAATATACTTTCACAATTTTATATCAGACAAAGTAACTACATTTTTAGAACATCTTAATTCCATAAACTCTAAAATTAAATTTACTATGGAGTTAGAGGCAAATAATTCCTTAGCTATCCTATATGTGTTAGTCACCCTAAATCCTAATACCATAGGTCACACTGTGTATAGAAAAAAGACCTAGATATACAAACGGATATTTAAACGGTGAATCCACCATCATCCTTCCAAAATCCGTAAAAATAGTTTTAATCTATATCATAGTATTATTATTCAAATACAATTATTCTTTTGTTAGTAAGGTACTCTTTCTAACAAAAGAATGATTGAAATCGGACAACTTGGTAAAGAATTATCGTTAAAGACGATAATAGATAGAGATAATAGAAGAATATATATATATATATATATATATATATATATATATATATATATATAAATGGGGCTATTCTTTTCGTAAATTTTCCTTCTTCATGGCACAAATAATTTGGTGTGTGCAGCCGAGTCGATGGTTTAGGGATACTTATTTCAACTAGAGAAAGTAATTCAGGGCAGTCAATGGCACTATTAAAAATCACTCTATCAATCAATCATCCAAAAGAAGCTTGTAAAGAAAGATCATGCTGATGTAATGATTTTAGAGATAAATAATCGAGTCTTTCCTTATTACCCCTTATAGTTTAATGCACTCCAGCAACGTATGGGAGTCCGCGAAATTACTTTGAATATTTTCCAGTTGTTGAATATTGTTTTGTGGCATATATTTCACGTGGCAGAGCCATGCTGTAATTATATTAGTGGTGTAGTTGTAACACGAATGGGTCTGCTCGACCGGGGAAGGACCACGCTCTCACAGAATATCAGCGTAAAATAGCAGCTTAGCGTTGCTATGTTTCGTATGGTGAATTCGTCTTAGCCTTCGCGGGGTGACGACGCATCTGCATTTTGATTCGTAATCGACGATATAATATGTAGATGTCTATGGGCCTCAGCAACCACTTCTCATTAGGTGGACTGTGCGCTAGTTTGACACTCTTATCCTATAAAAAATTATTATATTATAAAAATATTATATGACAGCGAACTAACGAAAAATAAAGAGTCTTTAATGCTACGACTGATTTAAATTCTCCGGTGTTCGCAGCACAATAGAAATCTTATAATTAATGCTGCTGTGTATAATATGGTGAGTAGAGAAATCGGAGACCATCTTTACTGAAATGGGGCATTCCATCTTAGTCCTCAGGGGCTCAACGCATCTGCGTTATCGTTATTAACCGAGGATAGATGTACATGTATATGGACCACAGCATCCACTTAACATCAGGTGGACTGTGTGCTCGCTTATCACCCACCCGTATACAATATAAAACATCCCAAATTAAACTAATTCCAAGACGCACGGCGTCATTTGACGACATATTAAAAGAAAAGAGCAGGTGAATGTTCTTTTCCAGCTAAGCCGTGTGAACATGGAATGAAATAAAAATGAAGCATGCACTCAAGTGAACATTCTTTTGAGTGAATCGTCTTTACCACTTTTCTTGACAAGTTCCCTTTGAATGCTTATTAAGGATCCCTTCCACACTTCAGTACCTTTCCTCTTTCTGTTAATAAATGTAAGGTTAAATATTACACAATGATTTCTTATATTTCTATACATTTAAATACATACATACATACATAAACACTCACGCCTGTCACCCAGAGGGGTAGGCAGAGACTACAGACTTCCATTTGGCACGATCCTGACACACCTCTCTTGCCTCCTTCACATCCATACACCTACGCATACATGCTCGTCGGTTAAGGGTACTCCTAATTTGGCCCGTTTTCAATAAATAAATAACATTTAAATAAAACTAGTATTTACGGATTATATCGTAATATAATCGTATAACATATAGCTGATGTAAAAAATTGACGAGCCGGGAAGTCTGCAGTCCGTGAACACGTACAGGATTGCCCCCGTTACTAGGTACATCAGATTTGATAGAACACAAATCCTCGTTAAAGAACACCGATTCCTTCCAAGGATATTTTGCAAGGTTATTGAAATAAAAAACATCCTAATTTCAAAAGAGAAGATGGCTGGGCGCTACCATCTGCTTGGGATCCTATAGTTAATAAAATTAAATCCGAACCTAAGCATACAACTGCAAGACTTCAAGATACTATAAGTTCATACTGTGTAGATCGGAACAAAAATTAATTATTTTAATATGTGAGTAACGGCGGTTAACTATGATATCTGTACGTTGAACATCTCAGTCTCCACCGTGACCATAGGTGCTGTAAATTGCTCGGAACGTCAGGTATATGATAAAGTTAATATACGCGATATAATCCGTAAAACTAGTATTATTTAAATATTACAGTTAAGAGTTAAGATGATTTCATAAATGAGTATTAGAACATAATAAAATTAAGAATAACAATAGCTTTATGGTTAAGGATACGTATTGCAAGCTCGGAAAGTTGTGGGTTCGAATCGCCGGATTTTCAAACTGCTATCGTGAACCACGCCCAACACAAACATTTTAGGTTTACTGGTAAACTTTTTTACAAAAAGAACTTAACTTTCAATTATTTTTTCATCACAGCTTATCAAAAGACAATTTTATTATGAAAAAATATTTTACTGCGATAGACTTATTATACTACTATCGATGTTTACTGCAATTAATTTCAATTATATTTTATTGAAATAGGTATTTAAATTTAACAAATATAATATTGTTAACTGTTATATAACTGTTATATACCATTGTTACTGTACTATTTCCAATACTGTGTTTATATAAAACACAGTATTCGAAATAGTACAGTACTTGACACAGTTTTAAATGTCTTTTATTGAGAAACGAATTTATACATGATATACAATTACGCTACTCAATTATGAAATTAGTATTGGTGATTTCCTGGACGTATTGTAGAATTTATAAATTACTTGTTATTATTTAAAACAAGGAGGTTTAATTTGGTTTTAATGCAATACGTAATATGATTTTTGTTTAAGTTTGTGGCTATTAAAAATTTATCAATAATATGTTAAAGTATGAATATATTTTCTGTCGAACTGTACTTGGGGTGGAAAGGCCTCATCTACCTCATCTAGGGTGGATAAACGAACACGCGTTTCTGAAAATCCACCCTGGATTGGGTTTCTTGGGATGGATAAACGGAATAAACCCTTTTTTTATAGATTAGTGTGACAAACGGCACACAATCCACCTTAATGTGGGTGGATGTTATGATCCATTGAGATCTCAATCTATCCTCGATTAAGAATTAAAATACTGATACGTTACTACCATTTGAATAAATGGATTCACTGTTGGCGAACATATTGCGTCAGATAAAAAGTATAACCTTAAAACTAAAAGTATGAGGTCCTATAGGCAAAAGGACACCCTACGACCTTAAAAAATCCATGGTGTCTTGTTTTAAGTTCACATCAAAGATGTTTAAATATTTTGGATCAGTTTATTGATGGTGTTCACACACAATGAGTATCGAAACAAACTTGTGTCTGAAGTTGAGTTTTTTGAGCACTTTCGCGTCTAACAGTTCGTTTAAAAAGGCTGTCAACTTGTTTTATAGGAGAAGGGTAACAAACGAGCACCCAGTCCAACTGATGGTAAGTGGTGACTGTGGCCCATAGACATCTACATCTATCCTCGATTACGAATCAAAATGCAGATGCGTAGTCACCTGTGAGGACTAAGACGGAATGAAAAAAAAGGATCTCGGGTTCTCTACACTCACCATACTTAACACAGCAGCAATAAGCTACTATTTTACGCTGGTATTCTGTGAGAGCTTGGTACTTCCCACTTCGTGCCACCCCGTGCTACAACTAATCTACTAAATAGCCAATATATCAGTAAGCTTTTTACCTGGTAGAGCCATGTCGCAGCTATATTATGGTTGCAGCATGAATTAGTAGACTCGACCGGGGAAGGACCACGCTCTTAGAGAATACCAGCGTAAAATAACAGCTCAATGCTGCTGTGTTTCGTAGGGTGAGTGTAGAGAACCGGAAACCTTTTTACTGAAAAAGGTGCCTCTTTTTCAGTATAGGGTCTCCGGTCTTAGTTCTCAGGGGCGACAACGCATCTGCATTTCGATTTTTAATCGATGATAAATGTAGATGTTTATGGGCCGCAACATCCACTTACCGTCAGGTGATCTGTGTGCTCGCTTGTCACCGTTATTCTATTTACAAAAATAGGACGTTCTCCAGACAGTACAGAAGTTCTACTCAGTAACATTGGTGACATAATAAAACCTCGAAGAGTGATTGAATATTAAATAATCACAGAGCTATATCTTAATATCGTATCGTATCGGCATAATGTCGTAAGTTATTGCAAAAAGCATATGGCTGACAAAATGTAATATAACTCAAGGCGATTATCTAAGGAAGTTATTGTGTAGGGTGGCAGATGCTCGTACAATATTTTTAGTGTTACTACTCTTAAATAATAAAACATTTTTGTTTTCAATCACACTATTAAGTAAATGAATGCAAACATGTAATTAATTATCTATTGATTAATATTTAATAATTTATATACTTATTTATTTTTATTTAATAAAATTTAATAATTATAATAATAGTTAATTATATAATTAAAGGTATTGCACGCCACTATCATGGTAGAATGTAAGGTATTCTATGATAGCTTATAATGTTACAAAGAATTGATTTTTAAGCACTTAACTAAGTTATCTAACGTCACTCTACGATTTCCCTGGCGTTACCGATATTCACGGACGACAGTGATCAATTGCCATCGGGTGAGCCGTATGCTCGTTTTCTCCCCTCTTCCGTAAAAAAAACTTCAAACTAAGGAGGCTACGGATGCGTTGTAACATCTGAGAGTTAAGATAGAATGATTATCCTGATACTTTTTTTAATATTTTTCAGACCGTAATTGACCGACCGACAGGAGGGTAGTACCTATCCTCATGTCGAATTTTTGCGGTGATGCAGTCCATTTAACGGTGCGAAGTTAACTGTCAGTATATCGAAGTGCTGAAGTGTTTGTTCAGTAAGGCTACGATTGCTATCCAAGTACAAAACCAGAGTACGAAACCTATCCAACTGCAGAGAGGTGTAAGACGTAATATCCCCGAACCTCGTCACTGCTGCATTGGAAGATGTTTTCAAGCTACTAGACTGGAAAGGCTTCGGTGTCAATGGTTAGTAGATCACTTACTTTCGATTTGCCGACGGTATAGTCCTGATGGCAGAATCGCTGGAGGACCCAAGCACTATGCTCTATGACCGCAATAGTGTGACCCAACGAAAAGGTTTTAAGATGAACATGGACTAAACAAAAGTCATATGTAATGTTCATTTCACACCTATGCCGGTAATTGTTGGGAGCACTAAGTTCGAAGTTGTTGACGAGTATGTTTAACCTGGGACAAGTAGTCCGACTAGGTAAGTCCAACTTCGACCGAGAGTTCAATCGACGGATTCAACTCGGCTGGGTAGAGCCGTAATAGGGCTCGGAGATTACGACACATCTTCTCGTCAGGCATACCTTAAAACCTTTTTTTCCCATCGGTTGTCAGTTCTTCGAGCTATATGGCTGGCCCATTGCCACTTCAGCTTACTAATCCATTGGGCTATGTCGGTTACCCTTTTTTTTACGGGGGGAAATCCTCATGGACTGCCTCTGCCTGGGGAAAGGCGGAGGGGTGTGCCGGACTCTTACCGGCTAAAACCACCCCGGTATTAGCCGGTAAGAGTCCGACACGGCAGAGTCCGGTTGCGTGCACGTGCCCAGCCTCGCACGTGCACGCGAGGGGCCGCGGGAATCCAAATTCTTCCGCAGCCCCACACTAGTACTGGCCCGGTCTGTACGGGCTTCGTCTCCTACACGGGGTAGTGAGGTGTTCAACTACCCCGTGTATAACCTCAGAGGCGCGCGCCGACACCCGCGCGTGCCTCCGCCTCGTGTCCATCGAATAGGGGGCGGGGGCTTCCCCAAGTCCCTCGCCCCTGGACTCATTCTTGGGGGCTGGAAAAAGGGCGTTGTCCGCTCTTCTCCTGCGCCCGGTGCGCCTTCTGCGGCCAGGGAAGGGAGTCGAGATCTCCCTCTCCCGTTCCGCAGTTCCCTTCTGCGACATCACGTCCTCACAGAAGGACACTACGATTCTGCGCTACCGACCATCCTCCGCACCAAGGCCGACAGCGACAGATCGCCACCTACTTCATTTGTGAGGACACGGCGTTGTTCCTCCCAAGCTACACACTCGGTGAGCGTGTGTTGCGCCGTGTCCTCCCGCAATGGACGCAGTGATGGCACCGAGCGTCCGGCTCCCTGTCTATGCGGCACAGGTATTTGCCAAAGCAGCCATGCCCCGACAGCACCTGCGTCACCCTAAACGACAGGGAGCCGTGCCTTCTCCCGAGCTAGTCGTCGAGTACTAGCCGGATCGCCTCGACGGTAGCGAGGCCGGCGGTAGGACGCAGAAGCCTTTGCCGCCATTCCGCCACCAAGACCTGAAGGAGCTCCTTTCGGCGCAGCGCGATCTGTCGCTGCACCGGCCTCGAGCCCCGTCCTCGCTCTTCCTCGCGCCATCGATATCATGACGCGAGTACTTTCGCCTCTAGGTCCCAGGGCGGGGATCCGGCCAGGACGCAAGCCGCCTCGTAGGAAATCGTGCGATACCCGCGGATAAATCTGACGGCCATCGCCCTCTGCGGTTTGGGCAGAATGGTGAGAGTGCTGGCCGTCATGTCCATCGCCCATACAGGGGCCCCATACAGGGCCATGGACCGCACGATTCCCATGTACAACCGCCTACAGGCGGCGCTCGGGGCCCCCCGAGTTGGGAAGCAGCGTTGAAAGTGTGCCAGCTGCACACATCAACTTAGGCGCCAGCCGCCGGAAGTGGGGCCCAAATTCCCATCGGCTGTCGAGCACCAATTTCAGGTACTTCATGGTGGACTCGACAGCTATCCGGACCCCACTGACCACGATGTGTTATCCCGGCGGCGGCGCGCGTCGAAGGCCACGAAACGCCATGGCTTCCGCTCCGACTTATTAAGGGCCACCTCCAGGCCTAGGCACCGGATGCGGTTAACCACTTGTGAAACCGCAGCCGTGGCAACCAACGCTGCTTCCCTGTGCGAGGTCCTCCAGGCAGTTACGAGCGTGTCGTCTGCATAACACGTCAAGTCAGCGCCCGACGGGAGCTCACCTCTCGGCACCCAGTCGTAGCCGATGTTCCACAGGAGCGGTCCCAAGACCGATCCCTGCGGAACACCGCACGATATGACGCGCCGTCAAGCGCTGTCACGTCCCCAATACGTGACGCATCTCTCCTCAAGGTAAGCCCCTAATGTGCAACGGAGGTGCGGAGGCACGCGATGGTAATTAAGCGCCTCCCGAATACAACTCCAGGGTAGCGTGTTGAAGGCGTTGGAGATGTCTAAAGACACCGCCAGCACCACCCCACCCCGGCATACTGTCTCCTCCGCCAGGGCCCTCACGCGCGTAATAGAGTCTATGGTGGAGCGCCCGCGACGAAAACCAAACTGGTTCTCGTCCAGGTCCGGCCCCACTCTGCACAAGTGGCTGACGAGGCGATCTGCGATGATACGCTCAAGGAGTTTGCCCGCCTCGTCGAGCAGCACTATGGGCCGGTACGCGGACGGTGAGTCCGCCTTCTTGAGTAGGACCAGCCTTCCCTCCTTCCACACACTGGGAAGCTGACACTGCTCGAGACATGCCGTGAAGAGCCCCCTCAGCTGGGGCTCCTGCTCCTTCAGAGCCAGGGCGAGAGCTCGACCAGGAACTCCGTCGGGTCCGGGCGCTGTGTTCTTGGCTCGGAGTCGCGCTATGGCCGCTCTTATCTCTGATTGCGTCACCTTGAGCACATCGGTGCTCTCCTCCTCTGGAGAGTCTGTGGCTGAGGGCGAAGCCATCGCCGGGGGAACGTGTCCCACTCGTTCAGGGAAGAGAACCGATACCACCGTCTCTAGCAACTGAGGTTTCATTGTTTGCGTTAGTGGAGGCGCTCAGGAACTTGCCCCATATCCAACGGTAGGGGCGCCCCCCACGGATCCCGATCTAGGGACCCCAGCAGCTCCTCCCTGGCACGCAACTTCGAGTCACCGATGGCCAACCACAGAGTCTTCTTAGACGCGCGGTACACCTCATACAGTGCGTCCTCATCGGCGGAATCCCGTCGACGCTGTCTCCGGTATCGGGTGTACCTGTGACGAGCCGCAACGCACGCTATGCGCTATTGCGCGATCTCGGCGGTCCACCAGTACACCTGGTGCCTTGCGGACCGTTGGCGGACACGGGGCATGGACGCGTCGCAGGTCTGCGTCATCGCCCCGCAAAACCATAGCGCCACTGTTTCGTCGTCGACGGGGCCGTCCGTCGCCGACTCCCAGATCCAGGACTGGACTAAGGCAGCTTCCTCGAGTAGTTGATGCACTTAAGCGCCCAACGCGGGGCGTCGTTAATCGGGGTTGTTGGATGGCGGCCGCCCGCAGTCTGGGCAGAGACGTCGAACCGGATATACCGATGGTCCGACAACGTCTCCACCACTACGGCGACACGCCAGTCACGGACTCGGCTGGCGACAGAGGGGCTAGCGAGCGAGACTTGGCGTTGAGATCTCCGAGCACCAGAACGGGATGAGGGTAATAGCGGCCTACGACGGCGCCCAACTCGACAAGGAAACCCTCAAAGTCGGCGAGACTCTTGTTGGGGGAGAAATATGCCCCCACAATAACGATGCCATCCGAGACCACAGCAACCCAGCCGCGGCCCGAAGACGGGTCGATCAGAGGCTCGCCAATAATGGCCACCAAACCGTCAGCGCATCCCAGTCAGTTGTCACGGGCGGAAATGAAGTACGGTTCGGCGACCACAGCCACGTGAATCGACCACTCTGCCACGCTCTGGAGTAGGAGATCCTAAGCTCTGGCACAGTGGTTGATGTTGCCCTGGAGAAAATGGAACTTTGCCATTATGGACATTCCATTCCCTCGGAGCTACTGGCCTGTGTGGGCAGCGAGGTTAACCCGGCAGGCTTGGTGCTCCTCTTCTTTTCCTTTTAGTCCTTGGCCTTGCTGGTAGGCGCCCCACAGGCCCCTCCGCCTACTGTATGCTCCGCTGGCTTTCCCGCAGCAGAGCGAAGGCTGCAGTTGAACGCCGCGGTGCACAGGGCCGCCTTGTGGCCAGGCTGGCCGCAGCGGTAACAGAGGTCACTACGGTCAACCTCGGCGGTGCACTTTGCCCGGACGTGCCCTTTTTCCAGGCACCGGAAGCACTGCAAAGCCCGGGGCTGTAGTAGTTTCGTCCTTGCCGCCACCCAGCCTACCAGCAATCTGCCGCTATCTGCGATCTTCTTTGCTGACGCTACAGGGCACCGAACCCAGACCGCGCCAAGTCCGGTGGCATCGGTGCGTATATCGCCGGCTCGCACCTTGTCCGGCGGACATTCTCCGCTTCTGGCAACGGCCGCCACCACATTCTCTGAGGTCACGGAGTCGTCCAGGCCAGCAATCCGCACTTCTGCGGCTTTCATTGGTCTGGAGACCCGGACGTCCTCAGGGTTGAGGACCTCTCTCATCTTGGCGGCCAATGCGTCCGCCTTTTTGGTACTGTCGCTCACGGTGCCAGCCACCTCGAACAGCCTCGCACCCGTGGCAGCCTGCCTGAGGGTGACGGACTGAAGGCCATGATCTGATAATTTGATCTTGGCCTTGGCCTCAGCGATGACCGACTGGTACGTCACGCCACGCTCCACAGCTCCGGGCTGCAATGTTAGTGTCACCGCATTGGACCGCGGAACACGTATAGCCGGTTTCTTGCGACCGCCTTTGGCAGTCCGCCGCGCAGTTTGAGGAGCCGTCTTTGCGGTTCCACCTGGGGCGTGTGCAGCTGCTGCGGCCTTCTTGGCGGCTTTACGGGCCTTCTTGCGGCCCACGACTTTCGCCCATGTCTCACCCTTAGACCCGGCTGTCGTGGGCTGGTCGCTCGGAGGAGCTCCCTCTGCGGGCTTTTTGTTACCCTCCTCGGGCTTCCCCTTTTGAGGCGCAAGTCTCGGCGGCTCCTCAGTCCTCCGCGTGTCAGCCGCCCAAGGCGGATGGAGGATTTCCGCCGGGAGACGCCGAGAAATTGCCTCCCGCCGAGCAGGAACCATGCTCCCGCACTGGAGCATGCAGAGCCGGACAATGCGCTCGACCTCTTCGTCGGTACGAGGGCTTGCCGGTCGCGGTGCGGGAGTTGGGGCCACTACAGATGCGGCATCGGTGGACGTGCATCTCTGCTGCTGCTCGCTCAGTGCCGCGACTTGCTGCCGGAGGTCTTTTAGGTCAATTCTGAGGCGGCTGTTTTCCTCCTGTAGCTTTGCGACCTCATGTCGGTTACCCTGGTTCTGGTTACGCTGAACGACCTTGAGCGTCCTCATACGGCCAGCAGTGAATGATTGCTATATTTGCCACGCATTGCTAACGAGTTGGCAACTGCAATTTATATTGATATTAATACAGTATGCGTGTTTTAACTGTGTTCGTTAGCACTACTCTTTAACCCAATGCCTAATTACTATTAGTCTATAAGTTGTAGTTACGCGTAATTCGAGGTTCACACACCGACTCGTCAGTGAAGTCACAAGGTTCCAACTGATAACCAGCGCTGCCTCTGCAGCATCATGCTGAGTTGGAGACCTATTTGATGTTACATTTTATCTTTAAATTCTTTTAATTATTTTAATTATTTAATTTTTTTTTGTTTCATTATTAATTAACATCATGCATGTTCCATTTATTTTTTTAATGCGTAAGCAGTCTTACATCTGCGCATGCATATTTTTGCCCATTGTAATTTATATTTAAACTTCTTAAATAGTGTGTAAAGTGTGATTATCAAATAATGGTTCTTTCTTTCTCCTTTCTTCTTTCAATTTATATTTTTTTATTTGTTATTTGATGTTTGCTTCCCTTTGATACCTCTTACGAAATCCGTGAGATGATTTGGCGTAGTTCATTTTCTTACACTGCCACTACATGGCAACATATCAAATGTCAACATATATTTAAATACATTTCGTTTCAAAATAGGGTCAGAAAAGCAGATGAATGCTCGACGAACATACGGCGTAATGTATTCTGTAAGTGTCAACTTTTAGTCATTCTTAAAGCCAATGATATTAATCCTCATCAAAAATTTAAGGAATAGAGCTAATAAAACTCAAAACATGTTATGTAATAAACAAAACTACACAAAAACTGCACAAAGTTAGAGCATAAAATGCCGAAAAGTTTGATCTTTAGTCACATGTATCCTTCTTTGTCTTATCATCACTTCGTCCAGTTGCGGACACGCGAAAACCTTTCTCACCGGCTGGTTACCAGTTAATTAATTATAATGATATTATAATAAAACTTGAAAAAAAAAGAGACTGATATCATTACCCGTTACCGTTATAGCCTATTAGAGTCCATTGCTGAATATAGACCCCTTCCATAGATCACCTTATCGGGGGGTATTTGCCATAGTTGGCACGCTTGGCAAGCGGGTTGGCAACCGCAGTTTTTTATTTTTAGTCGTTATAAGGAAGACGCTGCTGCCTATCCTCTGATTTGTTTCTCTATTTCATTCGTTATGTACCTTTTAAAATTTTCGACAATTTCGACCAGATAAATCCTTTTGTACTGACGTGCGCAAATAATTAAAAAGAAATATGTTACTTGGTTTTTTTTTGAATATATTGTCACCCGTGAGGACTAAGATGAAATGCCTCGTTTCCAGTAAAAAGGGTCTCCGGTTCTCTACAATCACCATACTAAACACAGCAGCATTAAGCTGCTATTTTACGCTGGTGTTCTGTGAGGGCGTGGTCCTTCCCCGGTCGAGCTAACCCATTCGTGCTACAACCATATTACTTATACAACTGCAGCATGGCTCTACCACGTGTCTACTGCTGAACATATTCCTCTCCAAAGAAATAAAATAACAACTAAAATTTTACTAGTGGTAGGACTTCTTGTCTGGTTTGAAGTCCGTCTGAGTTACCGCTCTGTTGTCAATTTCCGTCGACAAACAGCAGAGCTTGCACTACTGTCTGTATACTTGCAGGCTGCGGGAAATCCCCACCTTAGACCTCAGTGCTGACAACGCATCTGTAGCTACGTTAGGCAGATCGGAAGACCAAAATATCTGGACAAATTTTGAAAAATTCAGGTCTTTGTCTACGATGTTGGAATAAATAAATATTAACAATAAGACGTTTATTTTTTTAATAAGGAGGCTACAAAAATACTTTAAACTGAACTAATTTAAGTGCATTACATTTTTAGGTTGCCAACAAGTATTTGGCATTGGACTTTACTATCGTCCAACAATTTGGATCCTTTAGTAGTATTCAGAAAATATTGAAAACTCAAACAATTTACTGCAAAGTTGAGTCTAATTACTAACTCAGCTTGTATATGTTGTTTGTCTGGAGATTTTAGTGTTGTCGGGAGTCTGGAGATATTTTAAAATATGGGAAGAATCCAGGCGAATCTCGTCCATCTCTCTGTCTCTCTTGTTTGAAGATGGCTGTTGATATCCATGGATATAATTTGGTTTTCACTTTTATTTTAAAAAATACCTTAATTAACATTAATTTCTATAGTAGATAACAAGTTAGTTGCTCATTAAGATCAGTAACATTTTTGTACATATAACATTGGGGAATCGCATATAGAATATAGAAATAAAGTCGCACAAGACCCAATTCGTAAAGACAAAAATAAAATTCGGAATCATACGCAAGAACGGATTCAATTTCAAGCCTAAATGTCGCAGTAATGGAGATTTAGAGTGGATATGGCTCTTTTTAGAAAAAAAAAGAAGCAGAAATATTGAAGGTCCTTGCAGATACATATAAGTCAGTGAATTTTTGTAACATTAAATAAATAAAAAATGCGAAGTCAGGAAAAAAATTATTGTTTTTAAACAATGGAAAAATATTTAAACAATCAGTAATTATTTTACAGTAGCAATACACAAAGGATCTTATGCCAATTTACAATGATGTCTTAGTCTTTTGATGTATGGTAGTGAGAGTTGAGCTGGGCAGAAGAAGCACGAGATTAGAAGAAATGCTGTAGAAATGCGGTCATTAAGGAGTATGCTAGAGCTGAATCTGGATGACAGGCCAACCCCTCTTGATGACAGGCGTGTGAGTTTACGTTTTTGCGTTATACAAAGTATTTGCAATATGCTTCATTTTGTTTTAAATATAAGATGCCATCAAAAACATAACTTGTAAAAAAAACCAGGTCTCGCAAATCAGTTCTTCTATCGTAAAAAGTTGTGATCCGTAATACCAAGTTGTTAATTTATTCAGTCCCTATTTAAGGGTCTTTCTGTTTTAAGTTATGACGTAATTAGCTATCATAACAACAACTTATTGTGATCATATCAATATTAAAAATCTTTTATGTTTTAAATAAATAGATTGACTTGGCCATCGCATGAAAACACAACGTATCTATTAAGTAATACATATTATATTAAATTAGATTGTTAAGTGCGATTGCCAAGTCAATCTTTTTTTTACTGTTTTTTGATATGGTAGGTTGGTACATTGAAATTTTGATATTTAATTACTATGGTTAATGTGAAATTGAATATATTTGTTCTGAAAATTTAGGCTTCTAGTTCTGTTACGGACGGCGAAGAAGCAATCGTCCGTCGCCTCGCACCGTTCAATATACTAGTTATTAATTCGCATCTTCTTTAATTTCGTCGTAACCCCCGTTAGTTTAAAATAGCAATTATCATCAGTTAAGTTATTAGTCAGATAGATGTCACAGTAATTAGCTTTCTTCATAGCAGTTCAGTTTCTCGCTTATAATAAAACATAAATACAGTCCACTTAGCTCTCATCACCTACAAGTTCTATCCACAACGAAGTTATAGTCGACTTGGCGGGGGCACTGCCGTGTCCCCTGATATTTGTCTTATTTAATATCTCTGATCAAACATTTTATTTTAATAATAATAAACTGCGCTGCCAACCTGCCTGCGAAGCGTGGTGATTACGGAAAATCCCTTCCCTTTCTTTGGAGGCAATCTTTGGAGGAGTACATGTTCAGTAGTGCATTTTTATAAGCTATTAATCAATAACAGAATGGATGGATGGGTGTAGTAATTTATATTCATCTTTTGTTATTTAGACTTATTATTTACGCGAACACTACACGTTGTTAAACTACGCAGGATTGGAACCCGTGACCCGCAATGCTGCAACCAAACACTGACACTGCGCTACCAATCCTTCCATATAATGAAAAATAAAAATGTTTATATTGCGCCCCAGGTTTATCCCCACAGACAGATGAAATCGTTAATTACAGTTTTAAGCGCTGATTCAGCACGTGCTCGACGGTGTAGGAAAGCATCATGATCAAATAATAGCGGCAGTGGAAGAGAGTGGAGGAGCGCGCTCTTACAGAATCCAGTCGTGCTACAATTATAATGTAGCTGCATACCACGTATAAGACGTATACAGACGTTAACATTAATTTTACCCAAACTCATAATATGGCAAAAGAGAACACAAATGTTTGCATAACGCTCCTTAAACACTCATTTCGCAAGTGAGGAGAAGGTCTTTAAAGCCCCCCACTTGTCTCTAATTAGCAAGCAAGTGGATCGCACCCTAATATTGCGAGAGACGGTTACCTGTAATATACAAAGTATAGCTGCAATTTCTTAATTTAATTTATTGTTACCGTAGCCTCAGGCTTGCCGAAGGTAGCTCAGTGTCTTAGCGACCCGAGGTCGATCCCCCGCAAAATATATTTGTTAATAGAAATTTTGCATTTAGAATATGCAACAAACTAAGTCGTCAAGCATTTAAACGTTTACTATCATACTTCCAAACACAATAAGGGTGACAAAGGAGCACATAGTAGGTACTGATGGTAAGTGGATCCTGTGGCCCACAGAAATCTACATTTGTCATAAAACGCTAAAGCGTAGTCACACCTGAAGACTAAAATGGAATGCCTCGGTTCCAATATAAAGAATCTCCGTTGCTTGACTCTCGACATACGAAACACAGCAGTACTAAGCTGATATTTAACGCTGGTGTTCTGATAGAGCGTGGATATTTCTCAGTCAAGCCGAACTAATATGTTATATAGTACGTGAGGGTGACATGGTCATGTGATTAATATGGTCATTTCTAATAACGCAAAAACTACAGCCTTGCTTGCATTGATGCCATGTTATACGATAGCTCCTCCACATGAGCAAACTAAATAATAAGGGATCAAACGGGCGCAGCTTTATCGACATAGTTAATTTTTAATCGTTATGATTATGGCATGTGGTATTTAATTTTTTAAGTTGATTTTTCAAAGTGTTGCCAATTATTGATAAAACTCGTATGCAATTTTTCCTTAATATATTAGTTACAGTATACTACTTTGTATTTTTATCTCTGTCTTCTTCCTAGTTTTGGTCATAAGACCAAACTAGGAAGAAGACAGAGTCCTATAAAGGACGGCAAAGCGTGTTGTTGTTGTCAACTATGGGTAAATTAATTTAAATTTACGTTTTTATTGCTATTATCTATATGGGATAAAATAAAAAATAAAAATTGAGGACATATACATTTTACATTAGATTTTTCCTTAACAAATATACACTATACTTACTCATAGTTTTGTTGTACATACAACAAGGTTGCAGTAAAAAAAAAACAATTTCTCATCAAAAATTTAAGACACAGTGTGCAATGACGATAAAATGTGTAAAAGGCGTAGCCAGGGTTAAGTGGTGGACATGTGTGCTGTACCGTTATCGTGTCAGTCTAACTTCGACCACTTACACTTAAAGTCCACTGTTGAACCTGTGGCCTCCTTAATAGATTACCTCACGGAGCGATAGTTGCAACAGCTGCCACGCTTGGCCAGCGGGTTGGCAACCGCAGGTTTTTATTTGTAGTTGTTATTAGGAAGACGCCGCCGCCCATCTCCTCTGCCGTCTCTTGCGACGCACCGGATGATATGGGATATTGAATATACTTACACCGCCACTGCATGGTACGTAGATAGATACGTATGTAAATTACAACTGGAGCAGTTTATACGGGCTTTGGTTATTTGCAAAAATGATCATGACATTAGAGGTGTTTTTATCAAAATCGGTTCAGCCATTTGAAGATCATCAGCTTTTTTGTTTTGGTGACTTTTAAAATTTTCAATTCATGTTCATATATATACAACATGTAACATAATTAACGCACTTTGTGAAAGTGGTTTGTTCAGAATCGTTTACTGAATCGATTCCTATATCATTATATCATTTTTAATATAGGTAATTTTTTATCCCAAAAATAATTAAAACTACGTAAATTACAGTCACACTAAATCTATACAGTCAAAACAAACTGAAATGGACCGTAATTTACGGCAATAAGACTTTTAAGAGTGGAGTTTTATTTGTATTATTACTAATTCTGTCATTCAATAAAAATAAAGAAAAATGAACTTTATTTCAAGCAGTTAAAGTCTTTTCGTTCGTGGATTTGTACTGTGACCACAACATTCTTTCAGAATTAGTATAACTAATTTGATAAATAATCAGTACATAAAAATGTTTAACTAAAGATTCAGTGTATGTATTATGATTATCTTTGGGTTATACATATTGTATTTATATATATATATATATATATATATATATATATGTATATATATATATATATATATATATATTATATATACATACAGACATATAACAACTTGCACGTGGCACGTCATGACATGAATGGCTCGACTCGAGTAGGGATGGACAACTCTCTCACAATATACTAGTCTAAAATAGCTATATGAATAACCACCGTTAAAATTTTTGTCCGTCTGTTTGTTTGTCCGTCTTTTTTATGGAATAAGCTTGACAAACGAGCACAGCGTCCATCTGATCATAAGTGGATACCGTGACCCGTATCTACATCTATCCTCGATTAAGAATCAAAATGTAGATGCATTGTCACCCACGAGGACTAAAACGGAATGTCTCGTTTAAAGCAAAACGGGTCTCTTGATTTCTATACTTACTACACATACACTCAATGCTGTTAAGCTGCTATTTCATGCTGGTATTCTCTGAGATCGTAGTCCGTAACCAGTCGACCCATTCGTGCTACAGCCGTAATACCTATAGCTGCAGCGTGGCTCTACCACGTATAACACGTTCATATTCCTTACAAAAACAATTAGAAATGTTTACCTAATTACGAAACTTATACATTATTTAAGGAAGTTCCTTTGTAAATGTAGGCACACTAAAAATAACGACAGCGCTTTGTGAAATCACTTTGTACTCTCCGCGAACTCAACTACTTTGTAAATGTCCTTTATCTTTAATTAAGGTTTCTAATTGCGAAGCGGCCGAATTTTGACTTTAAATTTATATCAAAACGTGTTCTGCATCGCAAAGTTGCAGAAAAGAAAATTAGTACGAACTTAATTTATTATAGTTATTAATCTAATTACACTTATCCGTCCATCCAGTACAGCCCTTAAAAATCCATTGATGAACATAGGGGTCCCCGTAAATTATCTCATGGTTTTGTCATGGTCGCCACGCTTGATGGGTTGGGCACCGCTGTTTAATTATTTTGTTTTACAGAGACACTGGTGCCCGTATCCCGTTTAAGTTTCCCTCTGTTAGCTTTTACAACACCTATAGCACGATATGGGATAGTGGATATACTTACACTGCCATTACACTGTGAATAAAGCTTATATCTATATATTTTGTACCTACGTGGTAGAGCCATTCTGCAGTTATATTGGTAGTATAGTTGTAGCACGAATGGGTCGGCTCAACCGGGGAAGGACCCCGCTCTCACAGAATGCCAGCGTAAAATAGTAGCTAAATGCTGCTGTGTTTCGTATGGTGATTACCCGGAGACACTTTTTACTGGAAATGAGACATTCCATCTTAGTCCCCACGGGTGACAACGCATCTGCATTTACATTTAGGTGTCTACGGGCCATAGCAACCACTTACCGTCAGGTGGACTGTGTGCTCGTTTGTCACCGTATTCTATAAAAAATATTCTTACATTGTCATTACACGGTGAATAAAGCTTATATTTTACATAAATGTATGAATTGATTTCAAAAAAATTTTAAATAATTGTATCGACATTTAGATTTTTTTATATCATTGGGTGACAAGCGAGCACACAGTCCACCTGCTGGTAAGTGGATGCTGTCGCCCATAAACCCCCCCAGATTAATATTCAATAAAGGATCAAAATGTAAATCCATTGTTACCCCTGACTCAAAGAAACGCCTCGATTCTAGTAAAAGGGTCTCAGGTTCTCTACACTCAACATACGAAACACAGCAGCATTACGCCGACATTCTGTGAGAGCGTGGTCCTGCCCCGGTGGACCATTCGTGCTACAACTATAATATAGCTGTAGCTTGGCTCCACCACGTCTAAGTAAACATAGTCATCCAGTATATATGTCCCACTGCTTATCACAGGCTTCCTCTCATTTATATTGGCGGATTAGTACAGGAATCTTTAGAATTAAAATCTTATTACGCTAGGCGTAGTGTAGTAAAGGTTTATTAATCCAATATTTACATTATATTATAATTATCAGTAAGTACATTATTAGTAAGGCATTATCCGATACAATAAAAAATATTTTTTGAGATATCCCCCCACGCTTCTCCTATTGCCTCTAACTCTTGAGCAATCCTGACTCCCGTATGGTTCCCATCCAGGAAATCACATTGCAGTAAAACAGATTTATTTTTTAATTAATTGGAAAAGAAGTGTGCTGTAACTCCCAAATACTGGTCCAAAGTTTTAAATGACCAGCAGTCAACTGTTAAGCATACAGTTCCCGCGTTTTCTTTAACAAGTTTTTTTAAAATATTGCCTTCGTTCTTCATAAAACGCTGGCAACATGTAGAAGAAATTGTCTTCCTGCTTGGTAGTTCATATGATGGACTTAAAGCACGTACAAACTCTCTAAATCCAAGGTCATCTACGATTGAAAATGCTTGAAAGTGCCGTGTAGTGGCGGTTGAGAATGTCCACTACCCCATATCTTCCCGTGGGTGTCGTAAGAGGCGACAGAGGGAAACTATCAGGAGATGGGCAGCAGCATATTCCTAATAACAACAATAATATAATAAAAAACTGCGGTTGCCAACCCGCTCGCCAAGCGTGACAACTATGGCAAATATCCCCCCATGAGCAACGACGCAAATAAACGGCCCCCAGGCCCCGGAGGCCCCGCTATTCCTGGCTACGGTGGCAACCATGGTAACGGCGGGGCAGGGGGTGCTAAGAATCTCCGGTGGAGGTTCGGTTGCCACCTACGACGACTCGACCTGGCAACGTATAACGCACGCACCCTGAGTACTGACGAGAAGATACTGGAGCTGGAAGAAGAGGTAGACAAGTTGCGCTGGCATATTATTGGATTATCTGAGGTCCGAAGAGAGGGGGAGGACACGGTAATCCTCGAGTCCGGCAACTTGTTCTATCACCGGGAGGGCGACCATCTGTCCCAAGGAGGTGTCGGATTTATCGTCCACATGTCTCTCGTCAACAACGTTATAAAGATTGGGAGTGTGTCGACGAGGGTCGCGTTTACCTGATAATCAGAATCACCAAACGGTATTCGCTGAAGGTCATACAGGTCTACGCACCAACCTCGGCACATCCCGATGAGGAGGTGGAGGAAATGTATGAGGATATTTCTAGAGCCATGCATTCCTCCAAAACCTACTACACGGTGTTGATGGGAGACTTCAACGCAAAACTAGGCACAAGAGAAGGCGGTGAGCTGAAGTTAGGGAAATTTGGAGTGAGGCAACGGAACCGTAGGGGCCAGCAGCTGCTTGACTTTATGGAAAGAGGGAATCTTTATGATGAACTCTTTCTTCCAGAAGCGGCCCCACAGGAAGTGGACATGGTCGAGCCCCGACGGTTCGACAAAAAATGAGATTGACTTCATTATGACGACCAGACGCCAACTGTTCAGTGATGTCTCAGTGATCGCAAGGGTGAAAACCGGCAGCGATCACCGAATGGTTAGAGGCACACTGAACCTAAACGATAAGTTCTCGTCTAATGAAGTCAACGCTCCGTCCCCTTCGTGCTCTGATCCAGAATCCCGAAACTTTTCAGCTCGAGTTACGTAACAGCTTTCAGTGCCTAGAAGATTGCACTGCAGTGGACAATATGAATGACAAGCTCGTGGAAACTGTCCATGCGGTCGGAGCTAAATTCTACAAGACCCGCCGCAGAAGAACACAAAAACTCTCCGATCACACTCTTATTCTCATGGCTGTTAGACGGGAGATGAGGCTGCAATCGTCAACAAATTTGACAGCATACGGGCAAGTGAACAGACAGATCTTCGAATCCATGCGGCGAGACTTACGCAACTTTAATACTGCTCGTATTAAAGAAGCGATCGAGCGGAACCAGGGCTCCAAAGTCTTTGCCAGAGATCTATCTGCCAGAAAGAGCCAACTGTCAAAGCTGAAGACTGAGTGTGGCAGCATCGTTTCCGGGACACCTGAGATTTTGAGTGAGATTGAGAGGTTCTATGGGCAGCTGTACACATCATCGTTGGAGCTACACGCAAGTGTGAGTAACGATCCAAGAGCAAGTCTTACCCGACACTATTCCGATGATATCCCGGACGTCAGTCTGAGCGAGATTAGAATGGCTCTCCAGCACCTTAAAAACGGCAGGACCTCAGGCGAGGATGGAATTACAGCGGAGCTTCTGACAGCGGGTGGAACACCGGTACTTGAAGTCCTTCAGAAGCTCTTCAATTCCGTCCTCCATTGTGGCACTACTCCGGAGGCGTGGAGCAGAAGTGCGGTGGTCTTGTTCTTTAAGAAAGGCGACAACGCTCTCTTGAAGAACTACAGACCGATTTCCCTTCTGAGCCGCGTCTACGTGCTGTTTTCGAGAGTCATTACGAATCGCCTCGCACGCAGACTCGACGACTTCCATCCTCCCGAACAAGGCGGTTTCTGAAAAGGCTTCAGTACTATAGACCACATACATACCCTGCGGCAGATTGTACAGAAGACCGAAGAGTATAATCTGCCACTTTGCCTGGCGTATGTGGACTATGAGAAATCCTTTAATTCCGTCGAAATTTGGGCAGTGCTACAGTCCCTTCAGCGGTGCCAAGTTGACTGTCGGTATATCGAGGTGCTGAAGTGTTTTTACAGTAGGGCTACGATGGCTATCCGAGTACAGAACCAGAGTTCGAAACCTATCCAACTGCAGAGAGGTGTAAGACGAGGTGACGTTATATCCCCGAAACTCTTCACCGCTGTGTTGGAAGACGTTTTCAAGCTACTGGACTGGAAAAGATACGGTATTAACATCAATGGCGAGTACATCACTCACCTTCGATTTGCCGACGATATAGTCCTTATGGCAGAATCGCTGGAGGACCTTAGCATTATGCTCAATGACCTCAATGATGTCTCCCAACGGATAGGTCTTAAGATGAACATGGACAAAACAAAGATCATGTTCAATGTCCATGTCACACCTATGCCGGTAGTTGTTGGGAGCACTATGCTCGAAGTTGTTGACGAGTACGTTTACCTGGGACAAATAGTCCGACTAGGTAAGTCCAACTTCGACCGAGAGGTTAATCGACGGATTCAACGCGTCTGGGCAGCGTTCGGGAAATTACGACACATCTTCTCGTCAGATATACCTCAATCTCTGAAAACTAAAGTGTACAACCACTGCGTGTTGCCAGTGATGACTTACGGATCAGAGACGTGGTCCTTCACTGCTGGCCGTATTAGGACGCTCAAGGTCGCTCAACGAACTATGGAGAGGGCTATGCTCGGAGTTTCTCTGCGTGATAGACTCAGAAATGAAGATATCCGCAGTAAAACCAGAGTGACCGACATAGCCCAACGGATTAGTAAGCTGAAGTGGCAATGGGCCGGCCATATAGCTCGAAGAACCGATAACCGATGGGGAAGAAAGGTTCTCGAGTGGCAGCCTCGCACCGGTAGGCGTAGTGTAGGGCGACCCCCACTAGATGGAGTGACGACCTGATAAGATATGCAGGAAGTCGATGGATGCAGGTGGCTCAGGACCGTGCTTTGTGGCGTTACTTCGGGTTAGGCCTATGTTCAGCAGTGGACTTGTGAAGGGCTGTAATGATGATGATGTTGATGATGAAAATCGTAGGCTATTAATTTTATGAGACAATTATCATTATTTTTTATCTCCTGGTCGAAGTTTTTTGGGTAGGTAAGATGACATCATGTGTTGAACCTTACCGCCGGCTCATTAGCTGACGAAATACCCACACCAGCATCACCGATATTACCACCACCACCATCGTCATTACCACTACCTTCCCCAGTATGTCCACATATGCCACTACCACCAAGTACACTACCATCCCCAACAACATTTCTACTATCATCGGTAACAACAGTTCTCGGAATTTCTTCACCGTAACCACTTTCACCAACTGTTCCATGCGTTAAATTTGAATACACGCTAAGATGTTTTAACTTCAAGTGTGTTTTTAGATTGCTAGTTGGCGTTTATACGATAAAGTTTTTTACAATAATTACATATTGCCAATTTTTCAAAATGGTCCCACAGCTGTGTGTGACGACTCGGCATGATAAAAAGTTAAAAAGAGAAATTAAACTCTTAACTAAAATCTTGTATTTTTGAACACTACACCAAATAATACTATATAATGTAAAAACTAATTACCTTCCCTAGTATACTTATTATATTTCTACAACTTTTTGTATATTCCTTAATATCCCAAATCCCTTGTAATATTTTGGGGAAAAAGTGAACTCTAAATAAAATATTATTAAACTGACGCGCTTCGTTACACCAACCAATATTTCAGCCAAGAGCGTTTTAACAAAATCCATAAAATTAACATCAACCTACTAACGTAGGTATCCAGCCAATAGCGTTATCCCTATGTGTTAAAAATATCATTTTGTACGGTTTAATAAAAATAACACTTCAAAAGATTTAACGGCGCATGATTTATTATTTAATATGATAATTTTCAATCACAAGTGCAACATGAAATATGATTAAATTTAAATTTATAGCAAATAATTGTTACAATCCTTATTTTTAAAGTGAAACCTAAATTTTCATGAAATAAATCAAAAGAATAGGTACATGTATTGATATTTTTAAAGAATATTTCCTTTCGTATATGAAATTGCAATCTTTATAAAATTATAATAGCGGATCCATCTATTTCATATTTATAAGTGAAGTCATTTTATCGAACGAAAATTAATTAACTCTGAAGGTAGTACGTATGGAATACGCTAGATGGCACAAACACGGCTTTCGACTATCGGTTAATTAATTAAAGACTTTACCGATTTTAAAATATTAAATCTGTTAATAAATCGATAGATTGTTTTTTCAATGGATTTGATAATTTTATTAATTATGGTTAATTTTATTTATTTAATAAATGTGTTATTTTTTTAACTGTTTATTTTAAGAGTTAAAAGATATATTAGCCATCTTTTCAATATAGGCCAAATTCGATATGCAAAAACAAAATTACCTAGTTTGACTTGCGTGAAATTTCTAATTCTACTTCTTAAAGTAATAATGTGTTTATAATAAGAAATTATTTTTAATTGTATCTCTAATGCCCCATTTACATTCAGCCCTGTTGGGCAGGGAAGTGAGCAGGGCAGCGGGCAGGGCAGTGAGCAGGGCAGTGGGCAGGGCAGTGAGCAGGGCAGTGGGCAGGGCAGTATGTAAACAGGCTACTCGCGCTGACACTGCCGCTGCCGCTGCCACTGCCCGACGATCGCTCAAATGTCGGTTTTTCGTGCGGAAGTCAAAGGACGGGCAGCGCGAGCGGCAGTGAGTGTTCACATTCAGTTCCATCGCTCACTTCGCGACAAGCGCCTGAATGAACGGACGTGCGTGCCGTCTTGTTATTAAATAAGTACGATCTACCAAAATGCCTTTCGAGTGGAATAATAAAAATACAATAAAGTTTTAAGAACTGCTGGAATCAGAAAAAACTATATGGGATTTCAACGATAAAAACCACAATTCATCATCTTCTACGAATACGAATTTTCTTTTTGAGATAACATAGTACCTATGTACATAATTAATTATAAATTCGTCAAATTTATTATATTAATAGAAAATTTAGTTTAAGGAATTAATGAACATTGACATTTCATTTTTAAAAACGATTAGTAACTCATATTGAATATTTATTTATTAAAATGTAAAATAAGTTAAATGGTAATATTTGCATAATAGTCTGAGATTTTTAAATTATAATTTTATTGTAATTAAAATTATGAATTAATTTATACTGAAGTGTAATTATTAGAATAATAATAGCTTAACTAATCTCATATAAAATTTAATATTATTCATGTAACAATAATGTAATAATTCAATTAATAATTTATGAACAATTTACTGTATAAGAATTCAAATAGAGTGGATCTGTATAAGTATTTAATTGTACATACTTGAATTCAAAAATAATGTTTGTACCTAACTTTTAAGCAATGGAATAATTTTAAAATGTGACATTGGGTTTATGTAATTAGCTGTATTTGATATTATTTTTGCATGCCAATTATAACAAAACATGTCAGTTCCACGTCATTGATCATCTTATGTACCATGTTTTTAAGCAAATAAATTTTCTATCTCTCTATCTATCTTCTTTTTAACTTGATATCTTTTTAAATTATTAACAAAATTTTGTATTGCAAGAAGACACAGCGCGGACGCTGTAATTATTTCGACGTCTGCCATAGTCGAAAGCCGAAAGTGATGTGAGTGGTAGGGCAGAGTGTGAATACACAGTACACACTTCCCGCGATCCTGCTACGGCAGTATTTAGCGAAGTATTGCCGGCAGCGCGAGGAGCAGTGGCAGTAGTTACGCTTAGTTTATCTCAAGTATTACCGGCTAGCAAGAGTATATTTTCGATTGCTTTGAAATGTTTATCTCTGCTCCATATTTTCTCTGCTACTGCTACGGAGAATATGACTTTGATTTGGTCCCGATCCATGACTACATGATCAACATTCGAGCGTACAACTACTACACCTACGAGGCGACCAATAAATTGTAATATCAATTAAGCGTGAAAGAAGTGATATTATCGGTTATTTAATTTTATTTGTTGAGTTGATTGCTGGGTTGATTGTTGGGTTGATTGTTGGGTTGATTGTTGGGTTGATTGTTGGGTTGATTGTTGGGTTGATTCTTGGGTTGAGTGTCCTCCCAACCGAATGTTTGTCACAGCGGCCAGTTCCCACGGAGATTAGCTTGTCTGCACAGTACAGATATATAGTGTCCGAATGTATGCACAAACACAGGTGCACTCTTTATTCTCTTACAATCATCAAATCGCAATTCGACACGGTCCGAGAGAGCTAAACCAATAATTTTACACATAATTTAATAGCTTCTAATGCCTTCTTCAACACAATTTGTCTTTGCACATTTTGGACAGCTGAAACCAGGTTAACCTCGTACACTCATGCATTTTGTAGAGGGATATTGCACTTGGCGGATGGTAAAAATTGACTAATCTTCTTCGGCGACTTGTAGTAGATTTTAATGAAATCTCGCTTCAAGATGTAGCCAATCTTCATCATCTACAAGATGCAGGAGTGTACAAGCTTGATTGTGAATGTGGTCTCTCGTACGAGGTTCGTCATAGGACCAACAAAAAGATTTACAAGAGCCCACGTAAAAGAAAATATAGCTAACGTGAAGCACCGACGTTCCGGGTAGTCTGCAGCCTGTAAACATGTCGACCCTGCATAGATATAATAGATCACAAATTCTCACATAAGAACATCGATTAGCTCCTAGGATGGTTCGCAAGGCTAGGCTAGGATGGTTTGTAACGGAGTGTACGATCGAAAATCGGAGTCACCTCAATCCCCCTTGACCATGGGTGCTAGAAAGCACCCGAAAGGTCGGGATTTAAAAATTAAAATAATTAAAATGAAAATTAAACACGATAAAATCCTTAAAAGTAGTTTTAATCAAGGCTTTTGTTGCTTAAAAATGGAACTCAGCACTTGATTCCCTGTAGTCATGACTAGGTTCATTTGTTTTAAAAAATTTATTTGGAATACATATATTAACATTACCAACACTCTCATTTACCACTCCACGTAATCTTAAAATGCTTATGCTAGAATTGGCTCATCACAGTATTCAAATGGAGGATTCAAACCATAAGCTTACTGGCGCTTAAAATTGATGAATTGATACTTAGCGGTCA
>CAJQZP010000169.1:0-29614 GCA_907164705.1 Parnassius apollo | reverse complement strand
TAAAACTAAATGTATGAAATCCGTAACTCTGAGAGTTAAACGTGTTAATACTAACGTTATTTTAAATGGGGAGGAGCTGAGTCTTGTTGATACCACCATTTTTCTTGGAATCATACTAGACGCAAAGCTTCAATGGCTCCGTAAAAAAGATTAGAACTCTTATCAGTGTTGAAACAGCTAGAATATTTTACTTTAGCTATTTCCGTAGCATTATGCCGTATGGTATTTTACTATGATGACACGCGACTAGCACTGAAATTATATTTGTTTTACAGAAGAGGGCTATTAGAGAAATATATGATTTAAAACCAAAAGAGTCGCACAGACAAAAATTTAAGGAAATTAATAAATTAACTCGGCCTCTCAATACACTTATGAAAATGTAATGTACGTACACAAAAATAATAGTAGTTTTGCAAAAATAAGTGATGTTCATTCTGTAAATACTAGGAACAGACTAAAACTAGTAGTACCAGTTACTCGACTCCACCGAGTCAGTAATTAATTTTTGGGGCGATGTATACGCTTTTACAACAAAATCCCAGAAAATGTACAAAATTTGACATATGACATGACAATTTGAAAAAGGTTATTATAATATTAAGGAATTTAGGGATGATAATAACCCCTGGGATGGATGATCGCTACCAAGCTATTTCTAATTTTTTTGTGTTGTTAATTGTACCGTACATGATAGTAAGCTATTATCTTAGCTATTATAGTATAGACAGGACAGAGGTGTTTTTTGCGAACCAGTGGTAAATGAACAAAGTCACTTTCAATAAGTATTTTTTACAATCTATATTGAATAAAAAAGTTTCTGTTTCTGTTCCTTCCGAGACAGTCAGCTAAAAATAATGGTTGCCTGTAAATTCGGTTTACTACGACGATAGTTTAACGTGACAACGTAATTACAAAACATTGATGAAATTATTGCATATTTATTCATGCGACGCAAGCCGGACGCTCAAGCCGATCGTGCCTTTGCTCGTTTGTGCCGCGCTCTTGCTCCGATTGTGCTCGGCTCGGCTGGATCGTAACGAAACAATGAGTCATCCTTTTTCGTGCATGCAGCCGGCGTTCATCGATTTATTAGACGTTTTCACGTCAAAAGTACATAAGTTAACTAGATAATAGATAATTATATTAACATTTATCTTAAAAAGATGACTACGAATATTTACAATTTCCACATAACACTAAAACATTTATTTATTTATTTATTTATTTAGATATATTTCCTACTAACATCTACCATTACAGGGAAAACCTAAATCGATAAATGTAGCATCACAATTCAAAAAGTAACAATTCAAATGGTAAAAGATTACTAATTACAACACAATAATTAATTTAAATAACAATACATAATAATTAATTTCAATGACAATACATTACAATCAATTGTATAATACAATTTAAGAATAACATATAATTGTAATTGTATTTTATTTTCTTATGATGACTATAGAAATAATATGTCACTTTCGCTAAACATTACGTCTCCTTACATGAGAAAGTGAGCAGGGAAATAAACCTGAAATCAGGCAGTGCCAGTATGTAAATACGTCACTTTGTTGGTGGTTTATTGTATTGAAAGCAAAGTTTTTCTATCACTTGCTGCCAAGTGCGTAGGTGATGTACTCTGTAGTGAAGTTAGTTTCAAAATTTCGTCCCCGACGTATGGAATCTATAGACGTACATAAAATTTTTTAGACCTATTATTGAATAAACAGTTCTTAAGACACCCAAAGGAAAAAGTAGTTTCGAGGTAAATGTCAATGTTACATTACTGGATATAAGTACAGAAGACATAAAATATTTATTACGACATTATTGTTAAATGTAGTTTCGTAGCTAAAATTTGGTAGTTCCATAAGGTATGAGTGTAAGAAAAACTTAAAAATAGCGAAGCCTTAACATGAATATGGTTGTCCGTTTTTTTTTTAGTCTCAATAGTTTCAGAACCTTGGTCTGACTTCATTGTTCCAGTTTTTTGTGGTAGTGGTCTTACAAACTGTATATCTGTATATAAAAATATATGAAGTTGTTCTGGTAGGTGCTTAAAACTTTCTATTATGATGAATTGACATAACCCACCATATATTTTTACGACGTCTGCTTTTCTAAGTCATAATTTTGGGAGACAGAGCGCTGTAAAGAAACTGTTTCAACTTTAATCATTAATTGATGTCAAATTTGAAAAAAAGTATGAAGTGGCAATATAAAAATTCACACCCTTCAATGTTGTCACAGAAGTCTTTTATATAAAGAGTATTTTATATTGACACAATCGTGTTAGTTCAGAGGATAAACTCACCTTAAAATTACACAAGTACCCAAGCAATAACATTTTGAACGCCACCAGCAGGATTTTTAAAATAATTTTGATTTCCCACGTACCTAATTAGTTGGTGGAATAAAAAGTTGTAATTAAACCTGCATGTCATAGTAACATATTAATATTTATATGTAAAAAGCACATTTAAAGTCTGCTAACACGCATTTAGGCAAGGCGGCGGCTTCTTCAATACCCTAAAACTCGCTTGGAAATGTAAACAGGCTTACGACCAGCAATTGAATATAAATAGGTGTTTACTTTATTTCCTTTTTATACTGTATGTTTGTGTATGTTTTTGCAAACCTTTAAGTTTACTAGCTGGTAGGGCTGGATTGGTACCACTGGGATATATCTGATACCATATGCTTCATCAATACGGACTGTTATCACTTATGTGAGATATAACTAGCCCGACGCAATTAATGTTTGTCAGGCACGTAGGACTGTCCTTTTGCTTTCGACCTCAACAACGAAGTTTGCTTGGATTCGTTTTTACTCGCATTGATTTATAATTGAAACATAAAACGTGGTAAAGAAATTAATTTTGAAATACACAGATAATCGTTTTGTTATAAAATATATAGTAAGTCAGCATAATAATATGATTTAATAAAGAAAACAATAAGACTGTTTCATATGAAAACAAACATTGTGATAAGATTTTACAACAACCTTGCTAAAGTATCTAACCGCACTGGGCCAAAATTTGTTATCTCTTTGTTCATAATATTATAAGGAACGGTGCGTTCTGTAGATGCCACTTATTGTTCTTCTAAGTTTTCAGTTTAGTCGAGTTTTATTATCACCAGTAAAGCTTTTTTATTTTCGTTCATTACAAACTAAACTTATTATATTATACCTTTAAACTTTTGAGACCAATATTAAATAAATATTAGTAATAATAGAATAAAGAAGGAATGCTTTGGTGAAAGAACGGAATACTTAGGTGGTTTGGTCATGTAGAAAGAATTAATGAGGAAAAAGTGACAAAGCAAATTTATGGTGCTGAATTAAACGGCAGAGTCGTGAAGACGCCTTAGACGGAATTTATCGATCAAATTGGCGATAAATTGATGATAGGCAGAATTAAGAGTACACTGGACCGATATGGATGTGCAATAGGGATGTAAAGGAAGCGAGAAAGGTGTGTCAGGGTCATGCCAAATGGAAGTACGTAGTCTCTGCTTATCCCTCCGAGTGACAGGCATGAGCTTGTGATATATAATAATGTGAACTTTTAGTACAGACAAAATAAAATGCAAGACTTAAAAAATTAGGATTCAAGAAACGATAGTCCACATGGTGTACGTAGCAGCCCATGGACACACGTGAAGTTTAAAAAAGAAGACCACAGATGTTTTGGCAACTTTGAAGTCTACAATGGAAATTTATAAAACCTGTTAATATAATGTAACTTCTCGTTCTTAAAACTCATTTTGTTCAACATACTAGTAACAGTGCTGCAGCACCGCTTAGCGGTAAAAAGGTGAAAGCCTGGCACAAACCTGCATATACTTTGGGTCTTAAAGTACCACCAGTACCACTTAGGAATTTTACTAAAATATGGAATAATGCAAATCAAACAAATTGAGGTTAAACATGTAAGTCTTACTTGTAAATATTTTTTAAATTGGTAGGTATTTAATATTTTATTTACGGCCGGAAGATACCGTTTGAGGCATATTAAAAATACGGTATATTGAGAACGGAAATGGAACGGACGGTATTTGTACCTAACTGCAGTATAGAGGAGCAAAACAAAAATGCTACGGGATGTCGATATAAAAGTTATAGAATAATGGCCATAAACTTTACAGTAATGAATTGCCGCTTGATTAATAGCAAAGTATCGATTATATCTATATGGGTCTCATGGGTAGTGGCACAAGTCAACCCATCAACATGTGCAGTTTAAAGTAAAATACAACTTGTTAAATATACAAACCATAAACTTTAATGACTTACGGTCGAATTTCAAGCACTAGGCGACCACCAGTAATATTGTAAAGATTGTAACGTAATCGAAAATGTTAACAAATATTGTTGGAACGTGTGTATTATGTGATGTAGGACTCCCTATCTGCCTAAGAGTATGTTTGGGTAGCCCTCTCACCTATTTCTGTTACCAAACAGCAGTGCATGCACTGCTGTGTTCTGGTACGGAAGGTAGAGAGGGTATACTAATAAAATTACAGGCAGTGAGGCATTTCATCTTAGTGCACAGATGTGAGAACCCATCTGTAGCCTCCTTTCAAGTTGGTTGCAAGTGTCCTTGGACCACAGAAGCCACTTGCCACCAAGTAGACTGTATGTTCGATTGTCACTTCATTTTTATTAAAAAAAATATCAGCTCATTAAGTGTGTAAATATTGAAGCAGACCTTAGTATTTGTTTTTACCAATTTACACTAAAAGCTCTTAGCTGTGAAACCACTATATCTATACGAAGGAATGGATGTTATAATGAATATTATACGTGGTAGAGCCATGCTGTAACTATAAGAAACGTACCAACACAGTTTTTAGTGGTCTTTGATATTACCTGGTCTTTTACAACTCTTTAAAGATTTTAAAGACTTTAACACCTCTTCTTTCGTGATTATTAGCGAGTTTAAAGACTCGGCGTAAATATTAACTGGAGTTAAAGAGAAAAATTGTATGATGGGGCTGGATGTATATACACACTTTTGAAACATTTCTTCATTATTTATGTGTTGTACATTTCACGAGTCCACTGTTGAACATAAGTCTCCTCCAAGGAATACCACAAGCACGATCCTGAGCCACCCACATCCATTGAATTCCAGCATGTCATACCAGGTCTTCACTCCATTCGCCTGCCAGTATGAGGCTGCCACTCAAGAACCTTTCTTCCTCATCGGTCATCGATTTTTGAGCTATATGATCAGCCCATTGCCACTCCACCGTAGTAATCTGTTGAGATATGTTGGTTACTCTGGTTCTTCTGCGGATATCCTCATTACTACGTTTATCACGAAGAAAAAACCCTAGCTTTCTCATACGGCCAGCAGTGAATTACCACGTCTCAGATCCATAGGTCATCACTGGCAACACGCATTGGTTTTTACAATCTAGTTTTGAGGTATGCCTGACGAGAAGATATGTCGCTGCCCAGCCAAGTTGAATCCGTGGAATGACCTCTCGATCGAAGTCAGACTCACCTAGTCGGACTATTCATCCCAGACAGACATACTCATCAAGAACTTCGAGCTTATTGTTCCTAACAACCACAGGCATAGGTATGACATGGACAATTCACATGACTTTCGTTTTGTCCATGTTAAGACTTAATGTCCATTTTAAGACTTAAGAGACACAATTAAGGTCATTGAGCATAGTGCTTAAGTCCTTCAGCGATTTTTCCATAAGGACTATAACTTTAGAAAATCAAAGGTACTCACCTTGACGTCAATATCGCATCCTTTCCAGTTCAGTAGCTTGAAAAAGTCTTCCAATGCAGCGATAAAGAGTTTCGGGGATCTTACACCTCTCTACTGTTGGATAGGTTTCATACGCTGGTTCTGTACTCGGATAGCCATCGTAGCCCTACTGTACAAATAATTCAGCACTTTGATATACCGACAGTCAACTTGACACCGATAAAGAGATTGCAGCACCTCCCAAATTTTGACGGAATCAAAGGCTTTCTCATAGTCTACTTACGCAAGACAAAGAGGCAGATTGTATTCTTCAGACTTCTGTACAATTTTCCAAAGGGTATGTATCTGGTCTATGATTCTTAAGTCTTTTTAAAACCAGCTTGTTCGGGAGGCTAAAATTCGTCGAATCTGAGTGCGAGATGATTCGTAATGACTTCCGAAAATAGCACGAAGACGCAGCTCAGAAAAAAATCGGTCTGTAGTACTTCAAGAGAGCGTTATCACCTTTCTGGAAGAATAAGACTACCGCCATTCTGCTTCAAGCCTCCGGAGTAGTGCGACCATGAAGTACTGAATTTAAGAGCTTATGAAGGACTTTAAAAATCGGGCTTCCACCCGCTTTCAGAAGCTCCGCTGTAATTCCATCCTCACCCGGGAACTTGCCGTTTTGTTAGAGAGTTGTACTAATCTCGCTCAGACTGACGTCTGGGATATCATCGGAATAGAGACCGATAAGACTTGCTCTTGGATCGTTACTCACACTTGCATGCGGCTCCAACGATGACGTGCATAGAGAAGTGTCCAAAGAACCTCTCACTCAAAATCTCAGATGTCCCGGAAACGATGATGCCACATAGGTCTTCAGCTTCGACAGTTGGCTCTTTCTGCCAGACAGATATCTGGCAAAGACTTTGGAGCCCTGGTTCCGCTCGATCACTTCTTCAATACGAGCCTTATTGAATTTGTGTAAGTCCCGCCGGATGCATTTATGATCTATCTGTCATCTCTATGTTGTGAAATCTACTGAAGACTGCAGCTTCATCTCCCGTCTAACAGCCATGAGATTAAGGGAGTGATCGGAGAGTTTTTGTATTCTTCTGCAACGGGTCTTACAGAACATAGCTCCGATTGCATGGACGGTTTCCACAAGCTTGTCATTCATATCGTTCACTTTATTGTAGTTTTCTATGCACAAAAAACGATTTTGTAACTCGAGCTGAAAGTTTTTGGGGCTTTAAATTAGAGCACAAGCGGGGTGGAGTTGTTGTGTTGTGTTGGAGTGTTGACCTTAGACAAGACCTCTTCAACTTCACGTTTAGGTTCAGTATGCCTCTCACGCTGGCAGTTTTCACTCTTCCGATCTTTACAACGTTCATAACGAAAAACTTTTGGACGATAAACCCGACACCTCCTTGGGACAGATAGCCGCCTTCCCAGTAATAAAACAACTTGTCAGATTAGGTGATTACTGTGTCCTCCATCTGAGAGAGAGAGAGAGGGAGGACGTTATTTATAATCCTATAATATCTTATTTTTGTCGTTGCTCATGGGGGGATATATTGTCATAGTTACATTTATTTGTACCTAAATGAATGTTTTATGGAAAAACAGTAGTTTCTAAGCTTTAAGATTTAATGTACATCACTAAGAATTTGTAATACGTACTTTCATTTGCTCCACGTGGAAATTATAACTCTCGTTCTGTATCTCATGTTGTATATTTCTTCATAATCTGAATTCGTTATAATCATGTGGATTCTTGTACTTTTTCCACCTACGGTGCAACGAACTTTTTTTTCTTTAATAATGGATATAAGTGTTTTTGAAAACCATACCTTGTGGTTATATCGTCTTTATAACACAAAGTTTTGGACGAATTTTGCTATTATTTTATATAATTCATTATATAAATATTGACGGATTTATAACCAAATGTTACCAATGGATACCCAATGGATAATTCATTATTCCAGATTTTTTGTAAGGAACATTATTTAAGCTTATTTGCAATGAATTTAACAAAACTTTTACTTCCAAAACAATCTCCTTGAACAATCGCAAGGTAATGCTTTCTTATATTTACGCGAATACTACACATTGAAATAATACTAGTTTTTACGGAATTTATCGCATATATTTAAGTTTTTAATACCCGACGTTTCGAGAGCTTTACAGCACCCATGGTCACGGGAAGGACTGAGATGTTCAACGTCCAGATGTCATAGTTAACCGCGGTTACCATAGATTAAAATTTAACTTTTGTTCCGATCTACACAGTATGAACTTATGGTATCATGAAGTCTTGCAGTTGTACGCTTGGTTTGGGATTTAATTTTATTTATTATAGGATCCCAAGCAGATGGTAGCACCCAGCCATCTTCTCAGGTTCTTCAAAACTATGTAAAGGTTTTAGAAATAAATGCTAATATTGACATTAGGACTAGATCTTCTCAATATTTAGCCGGTAAATAAATCAAGATAGTTTCACCGCGGCCATCGAACCTCAAACGTTTCGTGCTCACTACTCAGTCTAAGCCTACTAGTTCGAAGCAGCTTCGAACAGCACTACAGTGCTATTATTGTGGCGCAGCGCATAGTATCTATAAGTGCCCCACATTTCAAGCTTTAGACAACATTGCTAGAATAAATGTTGTCAAACCAAATCATTTATGCATTAAATGTTTACTAAAACATTATCTTGATAATGCGTTTCAAAAATGAGATGTTTTATCTGCAGTGGTAATCATCATACTCTGGTGCACATCGACAACCAAGTTCATCACCGACCGCGGTGACCACCGGTTAGAGTGGTGCCCACACTAACACCAGTACGTTCGTGGGAGAGGCTCGTGGCTCGTGCGTGGTGCTGCTCGGGACGTGCATGGTGCGTGTGCAGGACTCTACTGGCACATTCCACCAAGTCAGAGCGCTCATCGATAGCGGCGCTCAGGACTGCTTCATCACTATGAAGTGCGCAAAAAGACTTGGTTTTCAAATGCGTCGATGTACCACAACTGTGACTGGACTTGGACAACAGTCTGTGTGTCGTCAAAGGAGTGACTCAATGCTCTATACGCCCGTGTGATTCGAATGACCCGCAATTCGATATTAATCCTATAGTCATCGATAACATTACTTCTAAAATGCCAACCACTGATATTCCCCTGGCGGTCCGAGACTATTATAAACACTTAGTATTAGCTGATCGTGACTTTGATAGACCGTCTGATGTTGATTTATTGCTAGGTGCTGAAGTATTTCATCACATCAATAACGGCCGTGTCATTCAACCAAAGCTCGGCTATCCTGCTGCTTTACATAGCTTATAGGGAATCGGACGGTCGATATGTTGTTCCTATATTATTGAAGCAGTCGTCTGTTTATATGGGAGACTCATATAATAGTTCTTTGTCGCAGTTTATAAACCTCGAGAAAAAACTTTGCCGACAATTATAACTTAAATCTCTTTATAACGATTTTATGCGTGACGATGAGAAGCTTAATCATATGCAAACTGTGGGTAAGGATATTCCACCTGGTAGATATTTCATTCCTCACCATTGTGTGATCGGTCCAGAAAGCTTAACTACCAAACTTCGCGTTGTATTCAATGCGAGTCACAAGACGACTAATGGACTATCTTTAAATAACATTGTTTACACTGGACCGAAGTTACCGGTTGATTTGGTTGATGGCCGTATGTCAGATGGTCAGTGTCCGAAGTCATTTTCTGGTGATGGTTCAATAACGCTTAAGGTTTTAGGAGTTCAATGGGATCCCACGGGAGACTATTTCACTTATTCCGTCTATCCTGTGAATGTGGAGTTTACGAAACATTCAATCCTGTCCCACGTTGCTCGTATTTATGATCCGTTGGGTTGGCTTTCACCTTTTATTCTTTTAGCCAAACTACTTCTTCAAAGCTTATGGCGTATTGGATTGTCTTAGGATGAACTCGTTCCTGCCAATCTACGCAACGATTGGGTTTCATTTGTGTCTAACTTATCTAATATAAAATCCCTCGTAATACCGTGGTTGACTTAGGTGCTACACACCAGCTGATTGGGTTTTGCGATGGATCAACAAAAGTATTCGGTCGCTGTGTCTATCTTCGATCGAGTATCAATGATCAAAAACAAGTTACTCTTTTGATTTCTAAATCTAAAGTAGCTCCGATTAAGCCTCTAATAGTTAATCGTTTGGAGTTGTGTGGTGCGCTCTTGTTATCACGTACTCTTAAAAACATGCAATCTTTACTTATTTCGAAAATAAATATATCTAATATTGTTGCCTACACTGATAGCTCAACTGTATTAGCTTGGATCAATACAGAGCCATACAAACTGAAACCTTTTGCTGCTCATCGAGTAGTTAAAATAACTGACGCAGTTACACCTTCCGTCTGGAGGTATGTCTCAACTCAGGACAATCCTACCGACTTTCCTAGTCGAGGTCTCTCGTGCGCAGAGTTGGTCAAATTTAAGCGATGGTAGTCAGGACCAGATTGGATGCTTAGTGGTCCAGATCACTGGCCAGCTCAAGTTCGGTGTAAGGCCCAAGACGAGTTGCTAGATTTAAAAACAAACACTCTGATTGCTCAATCTCTGGAATCTGATAAAGACATTATAAAGGTGTTATTAAATCGGTAATCATCCTTATCGCGACCACAGCGAGTATTGGCATGGGTCTTACGCTTAATCTCTAATTCGCGCAAACACCCAAGCCAACGCGAAAAGGGTAACTTGACTACGGATGAGATAAAGTGCTCTCTGCTTAGCCTTATTAAATATGTCCAGCGGGGCAGTTCCAATCAAGAGATGTCTAAATTAGAATCGCAGAAGCGTCTACCTAAATACTTGCAAAAGTTGTCCTCGTTTATTGACAACTTAGGACTCATGTGAGTGGGTGGACGGCTTACTAATTTTAACTTACCTGATCACCCAAAACATCCGTATTTGTAACCGAAACAATCAAATTTATCTCAATTAATTGTTACCTATTATCATAAACGGTATTTGAACTGTGGAACTCACACATTGCAGTCACTAATTGTTCGCAAGTTCTGGATTTTAGGAATTAGAAATCTTATTCGTTCTATTTTAGCAAAGTGTGTGATTTGCTGCGTGTTAAACCTGTACCCTATCAACCGTCTATGGGCAACCTGCCACCATGTAGATCTCAACAAGGTTACTGTTTTCAACAGGTAGGGATCGATTTTGGCGGTCCTTTTCTTGTAAAAGAAAACAGACGACGTAACGCACGGTTCAGTAAGGCTTACATTTGTCTGTTCATTTGTTTATTTATAAAACATATTTAACTACTAAAAAAACTATACCACCAAATCCAAAACACTACGAAGTATTACATCAAAAAATAAGCCTCTCATAATAAACAGTGAACTAATTTCTAGGGTTGGGTTTTAAATTAGGTCATCTGAATTTGAGGATTCTGTCACTGTGTAGGGGGGGGGGGGTCAAGGAGGTTTATCTGAAGCATCCCATACGATATTTCTGCCAGAGCAGCGTCGAAGTTTTTTTAACAATTTTTAAAAAATATCGATAAATGACTAATTAAATATATATTCTCACGTTTATGTCATTTAGGCATGTCGATCTTTATGACTTTCTTACACCAACAGCCTAAGTTTATGACACTAAAATCATGAATATATCACAAACATATAAATATTATACTTGCATTTCAGTACGTAAAATACTAAATAAAAGCATTTATACAGAATAAACTTTTACAAAAAATAAACCTGTAACAAAACTAAGACCAAGACTTTACAGAGAATAAAAACTACGTACAGCACATACTACCTACGGTAAAAAAATGTATTTTAAATAATGGCCTTACTCTACAACAAATTACCAAAAGAGACGAGGGATGCCAAATCTATGACAATCTTTACAAAATTACTAAAATGATTTCTTATATTTACGCGAACACTACACATGATTAAAACTACTTTTACGGATTTTATCGCGTTTATTTTTGCTTTTAATTACTTTTATTTTTAATTCCCGACGTTTCGGGCGCTTTCCAGCACCCATGGTCACGGGGGACTGAGATGACTGACGTCCCGATGTCATTGTTAAACCCGGAGTACCTTCAGCTTTTTTAATTATTGTTTATGGTCCGATCTATGCAAAATGAACTGACTAGCTAGACTAGCTAATCCGTAAAAGTAGTTTTAATCAAAATTACTAAAATTTTATTTTCTAAACACATGATCTAGGTGGTTTACTTATTCGCTCAATTGTGCTTAATATGATTGGATGGTTAAAATATTAATAGGTAAATTTAATTTTAATTTTATGTTAATATATAGGTACATATATGTTAGTGATGCATCGAATACGAATATTCGTATTCGCCGAATAGTAGATATTTACTGGATATTCGTATTCGGTGAATACTAATCACAAAATATTTAAAAACTAATATTTTTGTACGCAACTCTAATTACTGGTAGACTTGGAAAACACGTGTCGCCGCGCCGGCGCGTTACAAATACGACGTGTGTGTTTCCCTATCACTACGAACCCTGGATTGATTCATTCATTTCGTTTGACAGTCGAATGAAAGCACAGGACAAGCAAGAGAGTATTGTTTAATTTATTTGTTTTGTGAGGTTGCTGCGAAGTGGACGAAAGAAGTCGAAGTTGAAATGTCTTCTCCTAAACGAGATCAATGTGACATACGGAAATACTTCGATAAATCATATCGATATCAGATAAATATATGCACTCATTGTCATCTACGTATTGAAAGTAAAATTTAATTTCAAAATATTTTTAACAGGGGATTCGTAAACTAAAAACGAGATGCTTATCTAAAGCTCCAAAATTTATCGCCGACTGCTGATACATTGGCCTTTTGGCGACATGTCTATTTTCTAAGGCTGAAAAAACTCGGCCAAAAATATTTTTCACTGAAACCATGTACAATCACCTTGGAAAGGCTTTTTTCAACGGCTGGGAATATCCAGATTGAAAAAAGAAGTAGTCTTAAACCAGAAAATCTACAAATTTTGTGTAAGTTTAGGTAATTTTTTATCCCAAAAATAATTAAAACTACGTAAATTACAGTCACACTAAATCTGTACAGGCCAAATAAACTGAAACGGTACCGTAACTTAAGGCAATAAGATTTTTAAGAGTGCAGTTTTATTTGTATTATTAGGTACTAATTCTGTCATTCAATAAAAATAAAGAAAAATGAAGTTTATTTCAAGCTTGTTAAAGTCTTTGCGTTCGCGGGTTTGTAATGTGACCACAACATTCTTCCGGAATTCGTATAAATAATTTGATAAATAATCAGTGCATAAAAATGTAGTAAATGTATGTATTATGATTATAACATAATATACTAATTGGGTTGTCTGAAGGTGTGCGTTAATTACGTTACATATTGTATAGTGTTATAAGTGATACAAAATAAAAAATCCAATAAAACAAAACATAAAAGGGCTTAATGATTCTAAAAATATAAATACAAATATAGTTATTAAATTTCGTTAAGTCATTTATTAATTATCATTAAGCCATTGAACAAGTTATAATTGCGCTCAATCAAGAATGCATATGACTTCTAGTCTCGATAGTTCAATATCAATTCGATTAAGTCAAGCTTATAGTCGGTATATGAATATTTTTGCAATCGGCGGTCGAATCAAATAGATTAAAGTGATTAAAGTGATGAATATTTATTTTAATCTTTGTAATCTTCTTTTATTATTTTAGTGGGTACTTATAACTTTTTAACATTACTTAGATTATAAAGAAAATAGTTTATTTTTTTTTGGTATCAGTTTTTTTGTGTGACTTGCCATTTAAATTATTCTAGTGTTGTAAACATTTCTCATTTAAGTGAATTTTAATATTTTTGAGAAACAAATATCTTAAATCACATTAAATTGTGTCAATATGTCCGAATTGTAATCTCGAAGGTGCTAAATGAAGAGACGTGTTCCATTTCCTATGATTTTAATTAAACTAAGCCCTTACTATTTACAGTTAACATTAATACATAAGGGCTATAACAACAATTAATGCAATTATATTATAATAAGGGCTACTCTACGTTACACCTCCCACCGACAAAAAATATAGCTATTTCTTTATTCAACAACAAGATAAAAATTGTAACAAGTGATTTTAACTAATAATCTTTTCATTAAAGTAGTATAAATTTATATAATAAAGTATATTCTACATTTTTATGTTGTTATTTAATCATGTCATTTCGTTGTATGCTGTGTGTATCATTCATACACACATCATACATATTTAACGTAACTATATACGAGGTGGAGCTAGGCTACAGCTATATTATAGTTGTAGCGCGAATGGGTCAGTTCGACCGGGGTAGGACCACGCTCTCACAGAATACCAGCGTAAAATAGCAGCTTAATACTGCTGTGTTTTGTATGGTGAGTGTAAAGATCCGGAGACCCTTTTTTACTGGTTACGGGGCTTTCCGTCCAAGTACTCAGGGGTGAAAACACACCTGCGTTTTGAATTTTAATCGAGGATAAATGTAGATTTCTATGGACCACAGCATCCACTTACCATCAGATGGACTGTGTGCTCGTTTGTCACCGTTATTCTATAAAAAAAATTTGGTACTTAATAATATTTCAGATACTCATGAACATGTAGTATAATTTTACTCGTATGATTCTTAATAATTAAGTTAATTAGTTCAGGCTTTTTATATTAAAATCATCATCATCATCATCATTACAGCCCTTCACAAGTCCACTGCTGAACATAGGCCTCCCCCAACTAATGCCAAAGCACGGTCCTGAGCCACCTGCATCCATCGAATTCCACCCATTGTCTTACCAGGTCGTCACTCCATCTAGTGGGGGGTCGCCCTACACTACGCCTACCGGTACGAGGCTGCCACTCGAGAACCTTTCTTCCCCATCGGTTATCGGTTCTTCGAGCTATATGGCCGGCCCATTGTCACTTCAGCTTACTAATCCGTTGGGCTATGTCGGTCACTCTGGTTTTACTGCGGATATCCTCATTTCTGAGTCTATCACGCAGAGAAACTCCGAGCATAGCCCTCTCCATAGCGCGCTGAGCGACCTTGAGCGTCCTCATACGGCCAGCAGTGAAGGACCACGTCTCAGATCCGTAAGTCATCACTGGCAACACGCACTGGTTGTACACTTTAGTTTTCAGAGATTGAGGTATACCTGACGAGAAGATGTGTCGTAATTTCCTGAACGCTGCCCAGCCGAGTTGAATCCGTCGATTGACCTCTCGGTCGAAGTTGGACTTACCTAGTCGGACTATTTGTCCCAGGTAAACGTACTCGTCAACAACTTCGAGCATAGTGCTCCCCACAACTACCGGCATAGGTGTGACATGGACAATGAACATAATCTTTGTTTTGTCTCATCGGGATGTGCCGAGGTTGGTGCGTAGACCTGTATGACCTTCAGCGAATACCATTTGGTGATTCTGAGTATCAGGTACGCGATCCTCGTCGACACACTCCCAATCTTTACAACGTTGTTGACGAGAGACTTGTGGACGATAAATCCGACACCTCCTTGGGAGAGATGGTCACCCTCCCGGTGATAGAATAAGTTGCTGGACTCGAGGATTTCCGTGTCCTCCCCCTCTCTTCGGACCTCAGATAATCCAATAATATGCCAGCGCAACTTGTCTACCTCTTCTTCCAGCTCCAGTATCTTCTCGTCAGTCCTCAGGGTGCGTGCGTTATACGTTGCCAGGTCGAGTCGTCGTAGGTGGCAACCGAACCTCCACCGGAGATTCTTAGCACCCCCTGCCCCGCCGTTACCATGGTCGCCACCGTAGCCAGGAATAGCGGGGCCGCCGGGGGACTGGGGGCCGTTTATTTGTGTCGTTGCTCAGGGGGGATATTTGCCATAGTTGCCACGCTTGGCGAGCGGGTTGGCAACCGCAGTTTTTTATTATGTTATTGTTGTTATTAGGAAGATGCTGCTGCCCATCTCCTTTCTGTGTCCCTCTGTCGCCTCTTACGACACCCACGGGAAGATATGGGGTAGTGGTTATTCTCAACCGCCACTACACGGCTATATTAAAATACTCTTATTTATTTTATCATACGTACATTTATAGTGGTGTTTTTTTTTGATTTTAATGTTATGGCTGCATAATACATGATCCAGAAAATATTTTTTTCTCTGGATAATTTTTGGATTCACGCGTCATTTGTCGTAGCGCACTGCCCATCAGGGACTCCGTGTAATGCAGGAGGTGCCAAATGATGAGGCGTAATGCTTCTTCTATAATTTTAATCAAGCTAAACCCTTACCATGTACACTTAACATAAATATAATAGTCGTATGGACTACTATTCATTAAACTTAACTTTATATATTCTACTATTAATCAACATATGTCGCTCTATAATTGTCTGAAACAAAGTACCTCCTGACATTAAAAAAGCTCATGAACACTTAAGGAAATCATTGAAAGTGTGAATTAACGCTTCTTCCAAACAATTTTAGCGTTTACGCTTTATTGTTTTCTTTTTTTAATTTCAGCTATAAGGATTCAATGTCGGTTAGTTAATAGGTTTCCATGGTTAAAGTTTCAAGTATTTAAAACTAACCGCAAAAAATACTTTGTCTAGACCGAAAATCGATAACTATAAGTTCACAGATGTTGGCCTCCGTAAAAAAATAATATGATGCGATATTCACTCGCTGAAGTGGCAATGGGCTGGTTATAGCTCGAAGCACCGACAATTGATGGGGAAGAAAGACTTTGGAGTGGCAGCCGAGTACCAGTAGGCGAAGTTTGGCGGCAGCCCCCCACTAGACGAAGTGACGACCTGGGGAGACATACAGGAAGTCGATGAATGCAGGTGACCCAGGACCGTGCCTTGTGACATTCCTTGAATGAGGCCCAGCAGTGGACATGTGAAGGGCTTTAATGATGCTGATGATTCACTTACTACACCAATCACTCGCTTCCACAGGGTCGGTCATTTATTCTTGGCAATGAATATATGTTTACGCCTTTACATCAAAATTTCAAAAAAAGGGTTCAAAATGTTTGTATAAATATTGTATAAAAAGGGTTATTATAATATTAAAGAATTTATGCATTTATAAAACATGTGTGAGTAAGGTGATCGCTATCAGCCTATTTTAAATTTGGTTTGTGTAGTGATGACGTAGACTACTTTGATAACAAATTTCAAGTTTCTAGGTAACCTAGGTTTTCGATGAGTGAATCAGTGAGTAATAAAAATGACTCCTTTAAGACCTTAATTATCAAAAAACTATGAAATGTTTATTCATATACCTTATTTGGAGTCTGTGTTACAAATGTAGTAGTTATGTCTAGTAGTTTTTGAATCAATGGGGGTTCGAAATAGGCTTAAAAAGTTCGTGTCATATATATGCACTGCTTGTGCGTCGCTTTTTACTTTTCCGAAATTGGCTGACACACTGCGGTGTGTCTATGACAATGACAATCTGAAAGGGTCTTCAGTTCTCATCACATACAAAACACACAATATTACGACGTTATTACACGCTGATATTGTGTGCAGGATGGTTTTTTCCCAGTCGAACTGATCCATTCCTGCTGTAAAAACAATACAGCTGCAGCGTGTTTCTACCATGTACATAAAAATAATTTTATTTTATTCATAATGCACAAGAGTTGTTAACTGAAATGAATTTAACGTAACGACCAAATATCAACATTCTGATATTAAAATGATCACCGTGTTATCTTCGGAGCTAAGTGCTATGTGCTTGCTGTAAATTTCACAATACACGACCAACCCGGGTTCGATCCCCGCCGACACCTATGAAATTGTTAACTGATATTTTAAAATGCTGATTTACCACGTGCTCGGTGATGAAAGAAAACATCGTGAGGAAATCTGAATGTCCGAGAAATAAAAAAATTATTTAGAAGACATGAGTAATTCGCTAACTTGCACTGGGGCAGCGCGACGGATATTTCCTTGCCTTAATACCCTCTCAGCAATGAGTGGAGGCCTGTGCTTAGCAGTATGACGTATATAGGCTGTAACTTTAACCAACTTTTATTAAAATGTGTCCATGTTGGTCTGGGACCTATAGGTTCCATATTTAAGTGGGACTTAAGTATAACGAAAAAGAACATGGCAACTGTGATATATGCCTAGCATATCATAAAAGGATATTATTGGAATATTGATTATATGGCCCATCGCCTACGAACATTTCACTTCTTTCATTTTTGTACGAAATTAAGACAACAAATATTTAACTATTTTATTTAAATTATATTTTGCTAATCTAAGATGAAACGTTAACATCTGGGAACCTGAATCTAAGGTATACACAAAGAGGCAACATATAAATTTTTATGTGCATTGTGAGCGTTTGGTTAGCAAAAGACCGCACTTTGTAACGGAAATATTTCAGAAAGTATCCACGAACATTTCGATCGTTATTATTCGGGTCACGTAGGGACAACAACAGGAACGAGTCGAGGATCTCGGTGTTTATTGTGATATCGATACTGCTGGAAACACTTGACCTCAATGGATATGGATATGGAAGATATTTTGATTCGTAAAGGTTATTTAATTATATTTTATTCCTTTTGATTTATTCTATTTCAGACAAAAACATATAAAAAATAAATTTCTACAGTATAGAATCAGATATATTTATAGTCCTAAATATGGCATATATATAAACATATAACATACTCGTCGGTTTAAGGTACTCCTAATTTGACCCATTTTCAATATATCGCCTATTTGATCGATAAACTTTCCCCTTGGACGTCCCTTTCTGACTCTTCCATTCATTTCTGCAACATAAATTTGCTGTGTCACTCTTTCCTCACCCTGTCACTCACATTTTGCCCCAACATGCTTATATATATATATATATATATATATATATATATATATATATATATATATATATATATAATTAATTGGGGTGTGTACATATATTAAGTAAGGAGATGTGCAGCAGCGTCTTGATGAAAACAACTATAAAATAAAAACCGCGAATGCCAACCCGGCTGCCAAGCGTTGCAATCACGTCAAATATTTATGAAGTTAATCTATGGCGAGACCCATTTTTAGCAGTGAAATGCCGAACATAGAGACCCCCACTAGATGGAGTGACGACCTGGAAAGACATACAAGGAGTCGATGGATGCAGGTGGCTCAGGACCGTACTTTGTGGTGTTCCTTAGGGGATGCATGTATTCAGCAGTGAACTTGCTAAGGGCTGTAATGAATGAATGAATTAATGAACCAAAAAGAATATATTGATAAGTTGATAACCGCATCAAAATAGTTTAAAATTTTGTTATAGCTTTCACTAGTGATTAGCTCCGGTTTCGCACAGATGACTTCTGGATCTCGACAATTGAGATAATTACCAGGTCCAAACCTTAGCACACACAAAAAATTTCATCAAAATCAGTCCATTCGTGTTCAAGTGATGACCTTTCATACATGCAGCAATTCATTTTTATTTATATAAATGTTTATTTTTTTAATATGTTTATTTTTTACCGCTATAAACCTTCCTTTTTTATATTTATTATTTATTTATTTTTATACCTATAAATTTTATTATATTTTATTATACCTATAAATTTATTATACCTATAAACCTTCTTGAATTCATCTGCTATTGGTGGAAAACGCATCAACGCGTTGCGTAATTTTAAATATCTAAGCATCGAGACGACGGGAATCGATTTTACCGTTAGAGGTGGAATATTCAAAATCCTTAAATACCTACTGATTATTAAGTTTCTAATTGAAAGCTTATAATAGTGTTTTCAAAGATTTACTAAATTATAGCAGAATTTCGAACTATATTTTATCTTAAATTTTACCTCCTGTTTTGCACAACTAAATTTAATTTTTTATCGATTTATCTCATCGATCATACGTTAAAAGTTAATTTAAATATGTTATTATTACTTGTTACACCTAGTTTTGATTAAATTCATACTAGGTATTATATGTTTCAGTTGCAAAACTAACTAAAGGAACATAATGCCAACCCATGTTCGAACAATGGGTGTTACACACACCTTGAAATTCAAATATTTTAATTCAGTCCTAATAAATTATGGTCTGTGAACACATCATTTAGACTTTACCGTTAATAAAAAATTGAACGCCTTTATACATCATTTTCCGACATTTATTTAACACAAATGTAGCAATCAGCATATTATGATTTTTGTGGTGGTCACAAATATCTGCGAAATTTTTATTATAATTTTTGGACATTTATTTTTATAATATATCAAATGAGGATGGCGAGAATGTATGTATTACGGGACCTTTTTTTTTTTTTTTTTTTTGCATGGGGAAATGCCTACGCATACCCGCCTCGCGGGGGCAAGGACGGGTTATGTCGGACTCGCACCGACTAAAACCCCATGGTGTTCCAACTTTGTCGCATATTGGCAGGGCTACGGGAACGCTTTCGCACACATCCGCGGCCCTACTAGCGCCTGCCGCCCCATGGCAGCACCTCCTCGGGAGAGGAAAATTCCTCCCCGTTCTCCTTCCCAGGTAAGGCGCACCAGAACACATGGCGCGCCTTCCTCCACGGCCTCCAACTACGTCTGTGCAACAGACGCCCCCGCGTCCGATGCACAAAGGCCATGGGGCCAGGAAAAACGAGCACTTAGAAGTACTAGCCTTCCCGACCCCATCGGCGGATCTGGTCTATGGCTCCGCCGCCAACCAAGATTCGGCTGCGGAGGGTAGGGAGAGCGGCGCCTCGCAATACCGACAATCCTCTCCCCCCGCAGCCCCACCACCACCGCATCAACGGTGCGGCCCCGTTTGAGTCGCGAAGGATAGGGCGAGTGGCGCATCGCCATACCAACACTCCTCTTCCTCCGCGACTCCACCTCGGCTGCAGCGGTAGAGGGTGCGCGAGACCCCACTCGCTGCAGTCCACCAGCACACATCCGAAGTGGGCTCCCCAAGCCCACTCGGAGCGGCCACCTCAGGCCGGCCCTTCACCTCGGGCCAGCCACGTGGGTTCCTCTTTGTTCACCGTGGGAGACCAAGCCACGGCTACTAAGCCCCCCGCCACGACAAGGCGGGAACCCGTTCGGGGGGGATGTATTACGGGACCTACTGATAGGAGTAGCGTTTATCATGGAAACTTATTAATAAATATTTTGTAGATCGTAGTAAGACTAACAAAAAAGTAAATGGGAAGTAAGTCCAAAAAAGTGGGAGAAAAAGATATACCCATTAATTTATTACATTACACAATTTAAATAATATTAAAGCTTGTCGCGAGATTTAACAATTTTATAAAAAACATTTTTTTTAATTATCTACTTACGTCAATACCAAGTTATTGTATTCTTGTTGAAGTGATCAACTAAACGCGGACGTCATTTTATTCGTATTATTTTCAGTGAACAAAACAAAGGATTCGTTTTGTTATTATTATTTAAATTCATGTCTTTATTTGATATCCACATCATGGGGGTGAATCAAAAACATAGTCCGATCTTTGGGGGTCCATCTTTGAATTTAGAGTAACGTCATTTTATTTTCCGTATTCTTTCCTGCAAATCCTAACATATAATACCCATATTATGGAAGTGTATAAAAAATAACTAGTCAATATTAGTTGGTGCGCCATATTGGATTTATAATGACGCTACTTATAGTAGTACTACTTATAGTACCTTTTGACGTTTCACATTAATCATTCCGCAATAACTTTGCACAAGCGTATTCATACCATTTACAATAACCTTTTACCTAAATCAGAAGAATTATAAAGTTATCTTTATTTAATTAAAACGTGTTTCGTTTTTTAACGCTTATTAAAATTTGAATCTTACAAACAAAGCAAAATATTAAAAAATAACCAGTATCAACTTTTTTACTTGACGTCGTTTCAATGATATGCCGCTATGTATCGTAGTGTTTGGATGATTAAAATTCATTGATATGCGAATAATCGGCAAAAAGATACAAATAATCGTTAAAAATATTCAAATAATCGAACCATTAATTTTTTAATGTATTATTTGTTTAATTAAATATTTATTTTTAAAATTCCTTAAACATGAATCATGAATAAAACAAGTTTATTTTTTTTACTTTGTCAACATAAAGGACAATGGCGAACTCCCAAATAATTTTAGTTTACTTTTTTCTTGCGTCTACAAATGCAAAATTTGTAAAAATATTTTCTTCAGTCATGCTACTGCAGGAAGTCAGGAGTTAGAGATACTCTAGTTTAAACAAAACATCAGACTAGGCTGTATAGTATAAAACGCCTTAACTGGCAAATCGTTAGAACTAGATATTGTGGTGCGTTTTCTGAATAAAATACACGTCACGGTGAATGACGCGCAGTAGCGTAAACACCGCAAAATCGCTACACGTACAAGAATGGAGAAGAATTAGAGTAGCTCTTATCCACCACTTACTACTCGCCTGTATAGAAACGGACTATGATTTTGTGTTTGTCTTCGTATTTTGTGACTCTGTTTTAACTTTTTGGACTGTTTCTTCTATATTCGTTGAAGCATGTCAAAAACGATGATTGGGCAAAAGTGGTAGAAAAAAAAAACAAAAAAAAAGATTATGAATTACTTTGAGAGACATTCATTTTGACTGCATTATTGAAAATCAAATAATAATTAATCTAAACAACGACAGCTCTAGTTGTACCGAAAGTACCTAATTGAATAAATTTATTTTTAATCTAGTTATTTTCAATCTAAAATTTTTATAATTGTGCCTCTACAAATAAGTAGTTACATCAAATACAAAGAAACTGATAATAATCAAATAAAACTCAACCAAATAATAAAACTGGTATTATTCAAACCAAACTACAAATGATTAATCGATATCGATTTTTTTTAAGAATCGAATATTGTACGTTCCCATTTTTTGGTTGGCATGCTTGGTGCAATAAGTCTATATATTTGTATATATTTTGAAGAGCTTTCAAAATATATTTCTTAGATTTGTTTGACTATAACTAGGCGTATTTTTAAAATTTAGTTAAATTTTTAAAGTCACATAGTTGCATAATTTGATCCAAACGATTTGACCCCAAAATAGTAATGGACGACTCCAAAAATCTCGGGATAACAAAATTTCAAGCGGACTGGAGCAACTAATATCTTGATCACCAACTTTGATGTGCCATCTTGTTTTTTTTTTTATAACCAGCAGTTGACTTACATTTTTTCAAGTACCAGAAAACTATTCCTAATGACTGCGGAGTTATAAGTCATTAAAATTGCTTTGGCGGCCATTTTGGTTTTCGACTTTTTAGACATGGTTATATTTCGTCTCCATCATTAGATAAATTACATGTCGTTATAATATTATATTTTGATATTAGACGTCCTTCATATTAATCTTAGAATGATGTCACATTACTTATTGTATTTTGCTCCTCAAGCCCTTTAATTTGATACCCATATCATAGGGTTTACTATGGAAATTATGAATCGCCATTTTGCTAAGAACAATAACTGTAATAATTATTGTTCTGAGCCCTTTTGTGACATCCGCCATATTGAATTTAGAATAATGCCACTCTGCTTATGGTATTTTGCTCATCAAGCCCTTTCATTAAATACCCATATTATAGAGTTACTGTAGAAATTATACATCACCATACTGGATTTAGAATAGCTTCACTTTACTGATTGTGTTTCGTATATTCCCTTTCATTAAACACCCATATTATAGAGGTTGCTGTGGAAATAATAAATTTCTATTTTTAACGTCCTCCACATTGGATTAAAAATGGTGGCATTTAAGTAATCGTGCAATCTCTCAAAACCAAACGTGTATACCAAATTTTAGCCCGATAGCTTCAGTGAAAATGGGTGTAATATTGATTGCAAAACTCCAGGACATATATCCAAGTGAAATTAATCTTTAAAACATAGCAAATAGCCAAAATTTAAATAACAACTTAAAATTATTATTCAAAAAAGTCTATACTTACAATAAATCTGTAGAGGTCAATTCTGTACATGAAATATATTTCCAAAATAACTATCAGAGGTGATAAGTGATCGATACTGATGCCAAAAATGCAAACAGTAAAATGTTTGTCTGTCTGTCAGTATTAAGAAAGGAATGCTTCGGTGGTTTGGTCATGTGGAAAGAATGAACGAGGAAAGAGTGACAAAGAAAATTAATGTTGCAGAAGTGAATGGCAGAGTCGGAAAAGGACGTCCTAGGCGAAAATTTATCGACCAAATTGGCGATTTACTGAAAACGGGCCAAATTAGGAGTACCCTTAACCGACGAGCACGTATAGTACGCAACAGAGCCAAATCAGTAATTGGCCGTCTACACCCTCTCGTTAACAGCAAGAGTAAGCTGTCGCTAAGACACAAACTCCGACTGTACAAAACCTGCGTTAGACCAATTATTTCCTACGCAAGTGTAGCTTTCGCCCACACATATAAGACCCACATTATAAAACTCCAAAGAGTACAAAACATTTTCATCCGAAAAGCCACCAGTGCACGGTGGTATCAACGGAACTCTGATTTACACAATGATTGTGAATTACCATCTATCTCCAAATACTTTGAGGAGATGTCCCAACGCCACTTTGAAAAAGTAGAAACCCACCCTAACCCGCTAGTGACAAACGCAGGTAACTACGTTCCGATATCAAACGTCGCGCCCTATCTCCGTAGACCGCGTAATGTGTTAATAGATCTACCTCAACCGCTCGATCCAGTCGACCCAAACGTCGCAGGCACATCACACAATGACACTACACCCACACTAAATGGAACAAACATTATTAATGGGGCGCGTCGCACCCGCAGACGGGCACGACGTGTTCCAGGTCACACTGCGTACACCCAGACCATCGACCGACACGAGCTGAGCAGTCAGAGACGGGGGTCCCCACTCCCCCTCCTCGGACTGCGGTTAGATAGCTTAAAAAATGCCTAAAAAGGCGACATGATGATTGGTAACAATACCAAGTCATAAACCACTCATCATCATCCTCACCTCATTGCTTTTCCCTTTTTTAATTAACTCGCGGCCTTGCAGGCCATGAGCCCTGAGTCAGATAAAGCTGTAAGAGTCGTATAGACTAACAGAGCTAACATCCAGAAAATAGAGAGCGAGCTTCATATAATATTTGGCTGTTGGTGCGAATAGACGTTCAGAGTTTTCGACCTTATTGACAGACAATAATTGATTTTAACAAACCGTGCTTATCAGCGCGACTTTTAGTCTACTCTTACGTTTAATAATTTATTTTTAGATTTCCTTGGTTGTTATTTTATAAAATAGGTATTAGTTATTTTGGTAGTGTTTAAATATTTCTTAGTATTAGCTTAATTATAAATTAAACTTTTTTTAATTAGCTGTAGTTTTAAACAGGTACCTAGGTATCAAATAGGTTATTTCATTCTATTAGACGTAGTTTAGGTACCTACTTATATATTTTTAAGAATTTAATTTTGGATATAAGGATTAATTTAGGATCCGTTTTATTATTTAAGTAGGCATTTAGATTTTTTTAGTGTATGGTAGCTATAGTTAGGAAATCTAACGTAGATTATTTTGTTAGGTAACTGAATGCCGTCGATTAAAAATAAAACGGTTTACGGTGACGTAACAATTATATTAAATAGGGACAATTCTTGGCTTTGCGAAAGATCCGTTTATGTGTTTATAATCAAGCTCTTATACATATAATTATTTATATTATTTTTGTCCTAATTATTGCTTGCTAGAAGAGAGATGTGAAAAAAGATTTACCAGCTGTGGGACATTTTAGATTATTAATGAAAGGGCACCTACTTTTAGTTCTATTACAATTAGTGTCCAGGAAGTTTCGGGGGCAATAAATCGATCTAGCTAGGATTTATTTTTAGAAAATGTCCTTTTGTCCGTGTTTTCAAGCAATAAAAAAACTGCTACAATATAAGAAGGTAAATTTTGACATGTTACCAACGATCGTAATAGCTCAGATGGGATGTTGTTCGGGTGATATCGAGTTCGGGATCCGTCTTGGACCGACTTTGTTTCCTTTTTTTTTCAAGTTCCCTTCTTTTGTGAGAAAATCTATTATTTCGAATCCTTTTTTAGTACTTTTTAAAAATACGAAAATTTTAATTAAACTAATTGCACTCATAATTTTTTATTCAAATAACCAGTTCAGTTTTTCTATTGTCAATAAGAATAAAAACTATTATTCATGTAATTTGTATATAAATGTAACTTAAAAAAAACCGAGCAAAGCTCGATCATCCGTGTACTAATTTTTATATAAATATTGTATAAACTTAAATTATATTTAATTTAAACTTGCATAGGCACGATGCTTCTCTAGTTTTTAAATATATGATAACAGTTTCGCCATTTTCCTTTTTTCCCTTATCATAAACTAAGGTATATTATTAAAAATCATTACATAACATCATTATTCGAGCGAAGGAATCTCTGAAAATGAATATAATATAACAGAATAATATAATGTATCCAGTTAAAAGAGTTGGTACAAATTGTTATGAGTTTAAAACCTATATTTAAAGAATTTTTTATACTTCATTCTTTAGGATTGCAATACTCAGGTACTACGATTATATGTTATGTATTTTCATATTTTTTCGATTTTAATAAATCACTTAAATGACGACGATAGTATGTTACATTTAAAATTCAAAAATACAATGCACAAAAGGTCCTCATAATAATAACTTACAATTTAATTTCGTTTTTCTAAATTTGTAGTGAACTAAAAAGAACCTTAAATAATAATTTTTCAGGTCACGTCGTATATTGCATACTGATGAATCGCATATTGGGGGTTAAATGCAGTTTTGTAAAGTTTAAAAATATGTATTACACATAACCATCAAAATTTCCTTTTAAATGTACTATCCAAACTTACACTATGCAAGTTAGAAAGCCATTTTTCCCATACAGACATAATACTCTCATATTAACGCTGTGTGAAAAAATTTTCTAAAAATTAATAAATGCTTATTTCATTATTCTCAAATTATTCTTATCCAAAAGTAGTTGAAACAACCAGTTTTCACGCCTACGTAATTAAAGAATTATAAGGATATTGTCCTACACTACGCCTACCGGTTAATGGAGTGACGACCTGGTAAGACATGCAGGAAGTCGAAGGATGCAGGTGGCTTAGGACCCTGCTTTGTGGCATTACTTGGGGGAGGCCTATTTTCATCAGTGGACTTATAAAAGGCTGCAATGATGATTCTCTTTCTTTCTCTTACTCTCAGGGGTTGAATTTTTCAAAATCCTTTCTACATCTAGTGGCTTGGGCTGTGCGTTGATAGATGAGTCACTCAGTACTACGCCTTTTATGTACATAGATCCAGTATATTCTAAGTATATGATATTATACCAGTATATTCTAACTCTATGATATAGGTAGTGTATTAATAATAACAGTATAATTATTTGTGTATAACATGGTTTAAATTTTATCACGTCAAACGAGCACCCATAAAGCACAAATACTTATTTTTTACAAAGCATGCGTGAGTCGCATTACTAAATGAAAAACACATTGTATTAATTTTAACAATAAAGCAAAATAATTAATATAATTGATTTTATAAAAAATACATACATGCGTACATACTTACATGCTTACAAGACATATGACATTATTGCATAAAACATTTCCACCCTTCTAATGGGCGTTAAGCGAATGCAATTTATCTTCGAGCCATAATGAATCACTGCTTGTAAGATAACCGACGTAGTATGGTAGCTGTATACCTGAATATCTACTGAATGAATATTTCAGTAATAATTTACCTGTTGGTTATTCAATGTTTACATGTATAACGTTATAAATAAATAAATAAACCATAAACATATTAAAATTCAAATTCAAATTCTTTATTACATGTGACGTTACAAATTTAAGATGGTACAATTTTGTTAGGTATATAATATGTGACGCCCTGTTAATACTTTCTTCTTATTTTAAGAGAGCATTTGCCTGATATCAACTCAAACTAATAACAAAGCTAACTCTGCCATGCGACGCAACTGTGGCAAAATCCCCCTATGAGGCAATTTATGAGAGAGGCATATGTTTACAATGGATTTTTATGGACCATAATAGATGAATTTTAAGACCGTGTTGTAGTACGGTGTGTAAGTATAAAAACATTACAACGAACGAAAAACACTAAAGCGGGATTTTTTTTACAGCAATCAACGTACGCACATCCAACATCGAAGCTCCAGTCCATTGCTTGTCTACGTAATGTTACAGTCACTGCTGAAAATAGGCCTACCCATAGATTCAGAGATTCATTAGATTAGATTTCATTAGATAGGGGATGTTTGCTATAGTTGTCACGATTAGCGAGTGGGTTGGCAACCGCAGTTCTTATCGATTTTAATGATCTGTCCCTCTGTCGCCTATATGGGATGGTCTACTTACATCTGGCATTATATTACACAAGATAGTTAAACCCACCACGATTTTTAGAGGATATGACATCTTTGAAAACTAGTCCTACTATGAGTGTACTAAATATTGTCGGTTATGTACATTGTACTTGTTAACATACTTCGTTATTTCACATACGAATTTTTTTTGCCTTTGCGAGAACCTATTTAAATTTTTGTCGAATAAAGTTTAAAATAGATTCAGCGTTCCTTAGTAATTACGCATTGTTCTGTAAATTGAATTGCACATTTTCAGATAAGTAAAACATCCGCACATAGGATAATAAATTTTTCCGACCCTTATAGATCCACACACGAGAAAGGAGTATGGGATCTTTCTGATTGATGAAAAATATTAGTTTTTACCTATGAAATTGCCCTTTCTATGAAACGAAAGTAAACGTAATTTTTTTCTTTATTTTTTATATCTATTAATCAAAGTCATCACCCATGTAATCGATGCATCTTAGCCAACGCAGTGGCAGTTTATTGATGTCCTTCTTGAAGAAATCACCTGGACGGGAGGTAATAAATTCATCAAAGGCATTTTGTACTGCCTCTCGGGTATTTTTTCCAGTTTTCTGTACAATTGGCCGAAGGGTATGTATCTATAGTACTAAAGCTTTTCAGAAATCGGCTTGTTCGGGGGGCTGGAAGTCGTCGAGCTGCGTGCAAGGCGATTCCTAAACATTAGGAGCTCCAAAAATAATGTACTATATTGATAAATTTAATACAAAATCAAATAACAATGATAATGTTATTTGATTTTGTATTGTGATACTTTCGCGGGTAGGTGCTCAAAAAGTTAGCACACGTTTCTGTGATCGAATTTTATGTATTTAGTGTAAAAAGTATTTTTCTAGAATAATTTCATGTTTAATCTTAATATTATTGCCTATTTAATTTCATATTGTGCGGACAATAATTTAATGTTGAAGAAATAACACAGTGAACACACCTGCCGGCGACTGTGTCAACACCATATTATTTAAGTGCAATTTTCACGTTACGGAATTCCACTGACATAAAATGACTAACCTTATCGACATATCTGAAACTCAAAAAATAATAGAAGCTACACTTCTAAAAATAATGGATAACTTTGAGCATCAACTTGGCACTGCCTCGACCAAACCAGAAAATCTTGTGCAAATTAATAAAGAATTTATGCTTTTCGCGACTATGTTCAGGAGATCTTCCAGCTAATGCGACAGCAAATTTACGAGGTGAGCCAGATAACCGATTCATTGGAAATGAGACACCGAAAGAAATACCTCATCCTTAGTGGAGTACCTGAAAAGGCTGATGAGAATACAGCTGGTATTGTTACCACAATATTAAAAAACAAACTTGGTCTCATCGACATCACAGCCTCCTCCTTCAAGGTTGTA
>CAJQZP010000168.1:0-73401 GCA_907164705.1 Parnassius apollo | reverse complement strand
GCCTCCTCCTTCAAGGTTGTACACAGACTTGGATCGGCATCTACGGGCCATAGTAGGCCTATACTTTTTAGACTTACTGATTCATCCCTCCGCTACACCTTTTGGAGGAAAAAGGCTTCACTTAAAGGCACACCCTTTATACTTTCTGAATTCCTAACTAAACAACGCAAAGCTGTATTTATGGAAGCACGCAAACTTTTCGGTATGCGTAACGTTTGGACGCTGGACGGAAACATCATGATTAAATTTCCAGATGGAAGCCGGCATAAAGTATTTACTTCTGAAGACCTTAAAAAGTTTGTTCTTGGTAAGAAATCGGATCCTGTCGGCCAGTTGGTATCAGGTGCCAATACAGCTTGGGCATCTGGAAAGTCTGAACTAGCACGTACCAGACGTGCTGGTAAGATTAAATAATGTGTTTTTTTTTTTTGTGGAATCACTGTAGTGTAATCTCATCTCAATCATAATTGTTTCACTGATAAACTAATTGCAACATATTAAGTTGTTTTATATAACTAAAGATACAATTTACTAAGCCTCTATTGTTAGTCTTTCACGGGCTTAATTTTATATACCTACCTAGTGTTTAAGTTCTGAATAAAACTTCATACCTTTTTCTTTTAACTCTTTTTATCCTGTATATTTTTATTATAGTCAAACATAAGAAGACAATTTTTGTCTATTTAGTGTAGTAATATTTAGTAAATAATAAGCATTTTTTTTATTTTTTATTAGGATCATTATTTTTGTTTTAAGTGCCTTGTTATATTCCTTACACCAGATTAAGTAGTTACTATTAGGTTAGATTAAGTATTTCTATTTACAACCCACAAGTTTTAATTATAGTGATTTCATTACATAATACATTAGGTCTAGGATTTTAGTCATTACATTAAGTATGTATTTTTAAAAAGATAGTACTAGTAGCATAAGTAGTAGATGGAATTCAATAATACAACCGGATACCTACGCTATTAGATAATTTAGTATACTTTTTATTAATTCTCATACTGATTGTTAAATATAATAATACCTAATAATGGTTTGTACCCTAGTACGTATACGTTTAAATGTTTTTGTATGTTAGATAGAAATATATAGGATTAATATTTTATAATAGAACATATCAGTATACAATAAAATAACAGAATAGACAAACATACATACATTATAAAACAACAAACAATAAACATAGCACAGAGTACTTTTGGGAGAGAGTAGATAGCACCACATGCATAGGTTAAATACGAAATGATTTTCCTTTAATGTTGTATCGGTAGCTACCGGGCTTTTGACCAAAGCGAAATATTGGATAATTGCGTGTTCAACTTTTCTCTCTCTCTCTCTCTCTCTCTCTCTCTCTCTCTCTTTTCCTTTACATTAGCAATTTAAATGTTTTTTTTTTAAATTATTTTACTACTAGCAGTTATATCACAACATGATCTAAATTATGTGCTGTTTAGATTATGTCCAATTTAATTCACCCTACCTTTGTAATCTTGTACCGTTAATATTCAGACATACTTGGATGTTTATGATTTTGTATCTGGTCATAATTATAAATTTTTGTAGACTCCTTATTTGCTTACTGTAAACAGTCGACCGGCGGGCTAGTGCCTATATTAACTGCGTGCCTTTTATATTTACACAATTTATATATATATATATATATATATATATATATATATATATATATATATATATATACGATCTCTACTCTCGACTTCTTTTAGTATATCCGGTTTTGTGCTATTACGAAATGATGAAGACTAGGAAACCGAGGTGATGGAGTGGCGTTCTACCTTCTCTGTGGTATTTCTTATAAAGTTATCGCATCTTCTCCTTCTATAGCGTCTGGATCTCTTGAGTATCTCTTCGTAGAAGTTCTCTTAAATGGAAACAAAATTATTCTTGAGGTTATATTGTCTCCGCCTTCAGTTAACTATTTTCATGACCTTGAGTCGGCTATCATGAATATCGCATCTGAGTACGCACATCATATAATTATGGGCGACTTCAATACTGACCTTTTGCAGAACTCTTCTAGATCGAGAGAACTACGAATGATCATGAATTTAGTAAATTTCTCTATTCTCCCGCTTGTACCCACGCATTCTAATATTAACACTGCTGATTCATGGCTAGGTTTGATAATCGTTTCGTCTACTGAACATGTTGTTAATCATGGGCAGTTTCCGGCTCTGGTTTCTCGCGCCATGATTTTCTATTCATTACCTATAAGATATATACCTTATAGAGTCAAATCACCAAAAGTTACCGCACCTGTTCTGCATCTGCGTAGCTTTGCGACTCTGGATGTGGAGTTGTTGAAACAGAAAGCCGCCTCAATAGATTGGTCAGATATTTTTTTATACATCAGATGTAAATCATATGGTAGAGACACTGACTAATATTACCCTTCAGTTATACGATGCAGTAGCCCCGATTTGCAATTTTAAAGTCAAGCGCCCCCCAGCACCGTTGATGGACATTGACATCCGCAAAGCAACGGCAAAACGTTATCGAGCTTTTGTAAGATTTAAAAACAATCGCTGTGACGCCAATTGGAATGTATATAAGGTTACCAGAAACAGATGCAATCAGATGGTTCGACCTGAATAAGAATATTATAATCTCTTCGCCAGCCGGCACTTGGAAGTTTCTTAATTCCCTTGGGTTAGGTAGACAAAAGAATTGCCCTGATATGGGGTCAATATCTCTCAATGATCTTAATAAGCACTTCTCCTCGGCAACTAACGTCGATAATTCCATTAAACATAGAACTATTTCTCTTATCTCATCACTTCCCAAAATTGACGCAAACTGCTTTGATTTTTCTCCAATAACTGATGAAGATGTTCGTAAAATTATTTTTTCCATTAAATCTAAAGCAACTGGCTATGATGATGTGAGTAGAAATATGATTATCCCCATACTTGAAAACATTCTCCCAATCATTACCCACATCATCAATTTTTCTTTTTCTACTGGGGTTTTTCCATCTTTTTGGTATAAAGCATTTGTTCTTCCACTTGCCAAGTTAAATAATCCCAGTTTTGTTAACCATTTTCGACCAATTTCTATACTTTCCTTTCTTTCAAAGATTTTAGAATCAGCTGCATACAAACAGCTATCCTAGCTACATTTATAAAAATAATCTTCTTAGTCCCTTACAATCAGGTTTTCGTCCTGGGCATAGTACAACCACTGCTCTCCTTAAAGTTCTTGATGATATACGAGAGGGTATGGAGGAATCAAAATTAACGGTTCTCGTATTAATTGACTTCTCTAATGCTTTCTGTACAGTTAATCATGACATTCTTCTTGCTATCTTTAAATACATGGGTTTCTCTTCTTCAGTTTTGGATTGGTTATTAACTTATCTTCGTGGTCGCCAGCAAAGAGTTAAAGTCAACCAACAGTATTTCTCTGATTGGTCTGATCTTACTACAGGCGTTCCACAAGGCGGAATTCTTTCTCCTTTATTATTTTCTATTTTTATAAATCTCATAACTGTAAATTTTAAATGCTCCTACCATCTGTATGCTGACGATTTACAGCTGTACGCTTGGATTGATCTAGCCGAGGTTAACTCCGCGATCGAAATTTTAAATCTAGATCTTGAGGCCACCTGTGACTGGTGCAGAAATTATGGAATTGCTGTCAATCCTGTTAAATGTGAAGCGATAATTCTCGGTAGTCCTCGCCATATAGCTAAATTAGATTTTAATTCACAGGAGCCTATCGTTTATAATAGCACAATTATTTCTCTTAGTCAAGTAGTTAAAGACCTTGGGTTAATGATTAATACTAATTTAAGTTGGCAATCTCAGGTGGCTGAAATAAGCCGGAGAGTGACAATCACCCTGCGTGGCCTTTATTGTTTCAAGAATTTCCTTCCAACCGAGACTAAGGCTATGTTGGTGCGAGCGCTTGTTTTATCACTCATTGATTATGCTGATGTGTGTTACTCTGATGTGAGTCAAGTATTTTTTGTGCAAATTGGATCCTTTATTAAATAATTGCATCCGTTTTATTTTTGGCCTTCGTAAATACGATCATGTACCCATATATCGTTCTAAGCTTAAATGGCTCCCTATCCATCAGCGTAGATGTATCAAAATTCTTCGCACGCTTTTTTCAATCCTATATGATCCATGCACTCCCCCAATACCTGAAATGCAAGTTTCAGTATTTGGGTTCTTCTCACGATCGTAACCTGCGATCCTCCGAGGGAACTACATTATGTGTTTTTCCTCGCCGTACCAAATTTATGTCTCGGTCTTTCGCCGCTGAGGTCATAAGGCTATGAAATAAATTACCCCCCCCCCCCCTCCCCCATATCAGATAACCGACTTCTGTTGCTACCTTTAAGAGGATGGTGACTGATCAATACCTTTTTTCTTCCAGCAACTAACTTTCATATTTAATTGTTTCCGCTTATATGTGACTTGACATTTTAAATTATTTAAATTGTTTTAGTATAATATGTTAGTATGTAAGTATACTTAAAATGTATGTATTATGTACTATTTATACACTATGTATGATACACTATAAATCATACATTACTTAGGTTAATTGTAGTTGTGTATAATTATTTTTGTATTTACACTTATGGTATGTGTATTTTTATATTTACATTCACGTATAAATTATCCTCATATTTTATGGTACCTGCTTAATTTCCCTGCTTAGCTCATGGTTGACTGGTAGAGAATGCCTAAAGGCATTTAGTCCGCCAATTGTACATTTTAAGTGTAATAAAGTCCTTAAATAAATAAATAAATAAATATTGAATTAATATCATTTTGAGTTTTATTTCAAAAGTTTGGGTGGTTGTATGTAGCGCCATGTGTTTAGTGCCATGTGTGTAGTGCCATGTGTGTATTGCCAACAATTACTATTGATCGTAGAGCTATAGAGAATAACATCAACAGAAGACCGCAAACATGTCACCATAAGGTTCTTCTGGTTGATCTATCGTTTCGGGCACTTATTTGCTTGGGCACATAGATTTTATCATTGCGAATAGAATGATAATCGTACAAGATCATTATCAGGACATCACTCTGTATAATTGAGGAGCCACCTTACACTTATGTCACCAGTACGAGGCTGCACCTTGAGAATCTTTCTTCCCCATCGATTGTCAGTTATTCGAGCTGTATAGCCATTCCATGGCCACTTTAGCTTACTGATCCGTTGGGATATGTCGGTTACTCTGGTTCTATTTACTACGAAATTCCGAGCATAGCCTTCTCTGTAGCTCGTTGAGTTGACATTGACATTCCTTATTCGGCCAAGAGTAAAGAGCCACCTCTTAAAATCTTATGTCAACCCTAACTTCAACACTGGTATTTAAGTTTTAAAATATATGTAACGAGAAGATTTGTTGTAAAGTTACTATCTAAATACGTATTTCTGCTAGGCACACGCTCATCTATGTTTGCAGGCCGACTTCACAGGTTCTCGAAAATATTCCAATTCTTAGACGTTTAATATCTCCTTACGATTTTTTTCTTCAAAGCCAAGCACCTATTAAATAAGCACATAAAATTGAACGGTTTCAGTCGTGCCGGTGGAGATCAAAGTCGAGTTGCTCGCATTCAATGAAATTTACGACAAGCGCTTAGCCCTTGAGTTACTACGAGATTTTTTTTATTTTCAAATAAACGTGAGGGAATAATAAAAATTACTGTTTTCTGGCATTTTCAATATACATTTGAACAATACCACATATTAACCAATAAATTGTTAAAACAAAATGTTACATTTCGAATTTATAATCAAATAGAATAAATCAAAAAAATTACATAAGCTTAAGTTTTATGTGAAGGTTCATACAAATTTTAAAATGCTAATTGTCAAAAACGTCTTCTGGACCTGTCTACCCTCTTGTGAGGGGAGGTTATATTTTTTTTTAAATTATTCATAAAGATTGTTTCTTAGCAAAATATTTTTTTATCGTTTGTTAACTCAAATTTATTTTCAGGGTAAACGAAGCTAACTTTGCTTAATTTTTTTTATCTTTGTAATATGTTTATAAAATAGTAAGCTAATAAGTTTGTAAAATATAGTACCAATAATACCGAGCACGTTTATATCAAGTATTTGATGGCCTGTAAATACAAAACAGTTTTACCCTCCTTAGGGTTTTGATATTTCCTGTTCTCGCTCTCAATATCTGGGTGTTATTCATAATAATTGTACGTTACGGATATGAAAAAAGATATGAAAATAAATTTAATGTAACAGAAATGATAACATATAGGAATTGTAAAGACTAGTACATAACATGCATAAATTTAAATATAAGTATTATTTAAAAGATGGTCATTCATTTTATCCAGGAGATTAATAAAAAGCTGTTTTGATTATCAGTAATTTTAATAGAAGTAAACAGACAAAAAAGATCATTTATGCATAGATAATTGAAGGTTGTATATTATATTATTATATCAAAATAATAACTATTTTTAAAATTACTTTCCTATACAATAAATTGATGTTAATTTGCAGAAAACGTGATTATGATTTATGATTGTAAGAAAAAGTAATTTAATACTTTTAAAATTGCTTTATTACAATTAATTTAGGAAAGTAATTTTGAGTAATCACTTGATATGGAGTGGCAAAAAATAATTAATATCCCGGTTTGAAACTTTATGGTGACATTAATCAATAACAACAATATAGGAACATAACACCCTTCTTTGAAACATAAAAGTTAACTTAAACGACATCGTAATGCGATTTTGTATTTTTATTAAAATATTGCGTTAAAAAGTGATGCATACAATATGCTATACAATAGTTTAGAATAAGTATTCTAAACTTTTGTATAGCCTCGAAATATATAAGAAATTTCCATAGTCGTGGCATGAAATACAACACCACAAAATTAGCATAATTATTATTTATTTTGTTGTGTACAAAAATGTGTATTAGAAACTATCTTCACTATCATCAGATAAATGAAAAAAGAAATTATTAAGACGTTTGTCTTGAGTTTTCTTTAAGACACCTATTTTACCGTCGGTATTAGAAACAGAAGGTAATAATTCATCTGGCGTGATCAGCTCCTTAAAATCTTTTCGTATATCATTTGTAGCTATGTTATAAGATTTTGAAGATCCTATTAGATTTTGCAATGTTTCTCGGTTATAATTAACTTTAATATCGGAGAGAATAGTTACTTGTGAATTTTGTGTTCTATTAGATTTTATTGACAAAATACGTTTATCGGGTACAATTTCTTCATCAACAGGGAGATCACTTGATTCAGAAGATGTTGATGGAAGCCTTTTTGCACGTTTTGTAGGTTTTAGTAAGTTATGATTCTTTAGTAAATAACAATCACACATTCCCCTTTTGGGTGAACGAGCACAGAAACAGCTTAAAATTCTTGACGCAATATTGTGTGAATGATTTATAGTTTGTATTTGATGTATTTTCATATTATTGGGGACAGGTATAAGCGATATCAAAGATGCCTTATAATCTTCCTTAATACTGTTTATGTCCTCTTCATCAATGCAGAAAAGTTTAACGCTGGTTTCTTTTTTTAAAAGATTATATGCAGATTCGGCGTTGAGGACGTCACTGCCATGTGCCACTTTACTGTCTAAAAGCCTTTTAATAACACCACCAACGCCATCGGCAGCACCCTTTCCATGGGCGGCTTCAAAAAAATTCCATGTCCCAGTTAAACCAAAATCTTTCATGATTGTATTAAATAAAAAAAAGTTTTTCTTTTGCCGGTACTGTGTCGTTGGCCCATCGGAAAAAACGTGTAGTGTGTCAATTTCTGGTGATTGTTTAATTATGTGGGTTAAAATAGGTTTTAAATGTTATATTATATTATACCACCATTTGCTTGTTATATTATATTATACCCATATTGCTTCTGGCGAATGGTCAGTTGCATCTGATAAAGTACAGTAACTCTGTGGTTTTTTATTTTTTTGGTATATCATACTCGTATGCAAAGATATCTGATATTGAGAGGCCCCAAAGTGAACGGCTTGGATCTCTTGAAACATTTTACAAGAAAAATTCTCCGAAAAATCACAATGTAAGAGAATTTCATTAGTTTTAAGATTATCCTTCATATCTTTATACATTTTGTATTGATGGCTGATATTGTATAAATGAATATTAAAATCCTGTAGGTCTCGTTCAAATTTAGTCACTAAATCTTTTAAAGCGCCAGTCTTAATTTCTTTTACATTTCGTTTACATTTCTTTATTAACTTATTCTTTTTATATTCTACTTTTTTTAATAGACCACTCCAGCCATGTAACATTTTCATCAAGTGTAATTGTAGTTAAATCATATGTTATTTTTTTAACTTTACAGATTGTACATTGCCCATACATACATTTCTGAGAGTTTGAATTGCAAACTAAAGATTTAACCAGATCGTTTATACTTTTATGTCCAATTAGAACTGATAATTTTTTGAGGGTGGCAAATTTTAATTCAATATTTGAATGCTTCTTGCACACGCATGTATCGCGGTCTGAAAGTTTTGGCCTGACTACATAAAAGGGCTTATTTCTTAAAAATGTCGTGTAAGACAAATTAATTCCTGTATCTTGTTTAAACTTGTTATATAAATTAGTTACGTTGTCAAGTAGATATCTTTTTTGTATCTTCAATTTTTTTAGGGTCTTTGTCTCTTTCTTCCCAGCAGTTGTTCGAGATACATCATCTTGTAAATAGAAATCTCGTATTATGCTGGCAAACACTGCATGTTTGGTATTTTCTTGTGTTATTGTATTACGAGGCCGACCTTTTAAACCAATACAGTAACCCAATCTAGTTTTCATTTTATGTTCTTGAACCACAGCATTGCTGACTACATTTTTTAAAATATTTCTTTCAGCGTTACTTTTAGCATTCTTGTATGAGTTTGTTAAACATTCGCTCAATATGTTCTTTTCGAGTATAACTTTTCTTATTTTATCTTTTTCTGGTGAAGGTACATCTTTTAACTGCTGAATGAAGGACTCAGTTTTTAATATTGAAGAAGTTGGCGTTGTTGGTAATGAAGGTTCAACATTTTCTTTACAGTCATCTCTATAATTTTGCTGACATGTCAATAACAATTTGTATCTATAAACTCTTTTTCTTAGAGAATCTACATGCTTTTTCAATATATCTATTTTTCTTTTTTTGCTTTTTATTTTCTTTGGTAATTCTGTAATATCTTTCTTTATATATTTTACGACTAGAGTTTTTGTCTGTTTTGTCATTGTGATTCAACTGTTTTTGTTTCAGTTGCCGCCAAATTTTACGTCTTATAACTTTTTCGGTCTCTGATAACTCAGAAATCTTTTTTATAATTTCTTCTTTTTTTCTCAGCATCTTTTTTCTTTTCTTCATTCCATTTAATAGGATTATTTTGCTTTAAACGTTCTCTATATCTTTTTTTGTCGCTCTGCTGATGTCAATGGCATTTTATCTAAAACAAAAGTAAACATTACCTGTATTTTTATTATACATACTTTTTTTTAAATCCCGCTCTATACAACAATTTATCTAAAAATGTAAAATATCTATCATGCCATTTTACATTAAAAATGAAAAGTAACTATAATAATTAATCTGAACATTATTGATTAAAATTGTTATCATCCGGTTTTAAGAGAAAATGAAATGGTATATCATTGATATGGGAGCATATATGTAATATTAGATATTCCTCTAGTTTTTAAAAACTGCATTTACTAAAGTCAACTTTTCATAGTTTTAAGATTGATTCAACGATCAATTCTAAAACAATGAAAAGTTTTTCCGTAAATAGTCAATTTCCTGCTTATCTATCAGTTGTATCTAATTCCACTGTGTAACATTAGTGACATCTTCAGAAACTCAGCACCAATGCAAGATTCGTATGTTATGAAGTTTGAAGTACATAAGTAGATATTAAAAATATTTGATAACTTACTGATGATTACTTTGTAACTCAATAATCTACAAATATATTAATATCCGCATAAATTGAAACCTTTATAAATAGATGACCCACATTTTAAAATAAATAGGTTAGCAATTTTCTATTGAACAATTAAATTTGCTATATATACGCAGCTTTACCTATTCATATCTGTTATGTAACAGAGAAGCGTAACGGAGAAATACCGTATATGAAAACTTAGCACGTGTCTAAACTACAAAAAACTTTGTGGTAACGTCATCAATTAGTTTTGACAAATTCCTTCTACCGATTTCTCTTCCGCAACCACGATCCTTTTCTCATAATAATATAAAACCTTGAAAATACTTACTGAATTTAAATACACCACAAAAATGAATATCACAAATAAATGTCGAATGTCGAATGTTACACACAATATTGATGGCACTGAGTGAAAGAACAAATGGCCGAATCGACAGTCACGTCACCTGTTTACAGTGTTTGTTGTGTAATGTTGCCAGTAAATAATTTTATTTCCAAGTTAGTAATAATGTTGTAAAACACTGTAACCGAGAAGAAAAACAGAGATGAGTATAATATTGGACATTCATTTAAATATGTAAATATTATGTATACATTACTGTTTGTTTTATTTATTTCATAGAATAATGTATTTTAATGGATAACCATACCAAAAAACTTTTAAGTTGTATTCTAAACTAATTCGATTTTTTTAAATAAATTTTTAATGTTATCTTAAGTAAAGATGGACCATGAATTTATGTATGAAATTTCTGTGGGCACAGTTTGAAAATTTGAAATATTGGAATATATTTTAGTTTCGATAATTTTACTGAGTATTATAAATTGTAGTTCTACACTTTTAGAATTAGGGTAAATAAAATTTTGCTAATATTGAAACAGCAAATAAAAAATAAGCGAGCTGGACGCGGAGAGAGTAGTAAATGTACAATTTTCGTGAATAACACCCATCTACATGTGTTTAATAAGTTCCAGTTAATAATTGAGAGGACGAAGCACGCAGTATAATTAATGATTGAACAAACTTACCCTAAGTGAAGTTCTATCATAATTATACGAGATGTGGCTGTAGATTAGTGGCTCACTCTCGCCTGCCCTTCTGGTACCCAATTATCCAGGAAACATCAAAATTTTTGTGTTCAGCTCTAAATGAATGACATATCGAGGGCAGAATCTATGGATAGTACGCGGAGTGGAATTCTTCCCAATCCCGTGACCTGAGGAAGAAGGGGAAAGAAGGGAAGTTAAAAAAATTTTAGATTCTCAACTATAGTGCGAGTGGTGAATACTAGACGTGATACTTCATGTGTTTAATAAGTTCCAATAACTAATCTCTTCGGACAAAGCACCTTGCATAATTATGATAGACTTCACTTTATTAAAGTTAAGTTCTTTTAATCATTGATTATGCGTAAACCAGTCTAATTTTACTTTCCTTCACACCACTCTATCCATTCCGTAGGTATCATTTCTTCTCGAATCCGGTTGGGTCAGGGTGATGTATAGGCTACTATATAATGTGCAGATGTTTCATTCATCACGCGAGATTGAATTTGCATTCTATTTTGAGATATTTCTGACGCGAATTTATTGCTATATTGAGAAATATGTAAGTAATTATTAATTTTTATATACATAGAAATATGAAATGGCATTGTCTTATATTACTATCTTATGTTGTATTATATTATAAGTCTTAAACATCATAGGTTAAAATAACATTTGCTTCATCACCGTTTCACACGCTTTTTTAGTATATCCGCCAGATAATTTTGAAACGTGCTATTAAATGAATTATCAATAAATAAATATTACGTATATACTTACTATATGTACATGTATTCCCATTTCTTCACAATGATCTCATTAATATTTCATTATTAGAATTATAATTACATTTGTCACTGTGAAAGCTTTTGTAGAAGCCAATTAATTAAAGACCCAAAAGAAAAGATATCCTTTTAAGTTCCTTACATTTTTAGATCATTAATTCAAAAGTATTATAATGACTACGATTTATTATGTTAATAAAGGTAACTTGGTGCTGAATTTTCTGTCACTTTTCAACTCAATTCTCGCCAAAATTAATTGCTTGGCAGTATCGCTTCTTGTTTCTCTAAAGACCTACAATTCAACTTTTTTTAACGTCCTATTAAATGTAAATTATAGGGTAAGTCGTGTCCCTCATAAATATGTTGTAAAATTAATTAGGTATCAAACTTTTAGTAATAAAATACCTTTTAAAATGGTCTCTTACGTTTATATCAATAATAATACTATTAATATGGAAGGCGATTCCCAAAAAAATATTTACCTAGAAATTTTTTATTATTATAGATATATAGACCATTGTGCTTTTAGATAAGGGCATTTATTAAATTAAATAAATAGCTCATTTTATGTTCGATTTCCAAGTTTACAAGCATAATTTTTATTACAAAAGGGCTCAATATTATGAGTATAACATAATGAAAAACTTGCTACAAATTATAGATGTAAAAGTACTAGAAAGTCTCACAGGGGTTTGGCAAAGGAAGTCCAAAAATTGTCAACATAAGACAACCCCTATGCACTATCACATGATCCCCTAACCCTAACACATGATCACCGGACGTCAAGGTAGCAAAATATACCAACATACGAATAATTTGAAAAGTGGGGCAGCAGACACGGAAATAATATACCCTGAGATTTAGTTGTATACCCTGAGATTACAACTAAACTTTCTTTAGTTATCAGAAAATCCTGATTATGGAAAGAAATAAGTGCTATAAATAAACTTAACTTATAGTTTTCTTAAGGTTATGTAAACCTTTAACGTCCGCAAAAAATTGTCAGAACAAGTCAGAAATAATAACTGAATTCTTGGACAAAATTATCCGGTGTGTAAGGAAGAGTCAGTTTACTAGTCCTTGAAATTGTTAATTCTCAAACAAATGAGATTTAATAGATGCATTTTTAAATCTAAGGGCATTATATTATTACATATTATTTTGTAGACAAAAAAGCTACATAATATGACACCCCCCATCAGGCATTTTGGGGGTTGGTAGGCCTATGTAGCAGCTGCAGCTGTAGGCTTTTATAGACTGCAATGGATGGATGGATAATATTAGGACATGAAAGTAAGAAAAAATGTGATATGAGAACTGCTTTATCTTGATATTCAATATCAAAAGGTTTCAAGTTTAAATACACTAAAAATATAAGTAAGCAAAAAGTAAGTAAAAAATAAGCATTTAAGCTGTTTAGAAAGATCTGAAAGATTGAACCAAACCTATTATTCAAATTATATCCCTTGTGATATAATTGGCTCCACATGTTGCTAATGAAACCATATTTGACAGAAATGCAATTACAATAAATTTGTTAAATTATTAAAAGAATAATAAAAAGACAACAGATAGCCCTTAAAATTTTTAATAACTTAGATTTATTTCCAATTTTAAAAAAATTACAAAATATAATTAAAAACCTCAGTAAAGAAGGTAAACAATAAATTATTATTATTGAGATAGTAAAACGAATATAATATAATAATTAATATATAACAATTAATATAATAAGACGAGAAAATAATATAGAGAAAATTATGCTGATAGGCAATTAAATAAAAATAAATATCTAGACCATGATTAATTAATTGAAATTAAACATAGGCACATTATTGCTTACTATAACCTACCATTAACTTAATATAACCTCAGTTACAAGAAAGAAAGAAGTGTTTAGCATCATTAGGTTTTAAATAGAATGATGAGTTACAAATGAATTGATGGCCTACAGCGGTACATAAAATACCAGCAAGAAACCCAGCAGGACTATTTTTTTTTCCAATAATAGCTTACAATCATGTTTTCAGTTAACAACACAAGACAAATTAGAAATAGCTTGGTAACGATCACCCTTCCCATTATTTCTTATATTTTACTATTACCACTCAATCAATAGGTTATTATTATCACCTTCATATACTAAAACTAAGTATGATAAACGCACAATAGAGTTATGCTGACAGATGCATACACTGATTGCCAAAATATTTTAGTAACAAAATAAAATTATTGTAGTAAGAGGAAATTATGTAAAAATACTTAAGAACTATAAAAATTTTATGATATGACTAGTGACTAAATATATTTGTGCGTAACCCATTTTGGTTGCTATTAGTAAAATGAGGTTAATAATGTTGTGCTTTAAACCTTATTATATATAATAATGTATATATAATGTTATGTAATATATATTCAGTGGCAAATTTCTGACATTAGATGGCAGTTAATAATATTGCAAAAAAAAACATTAAACGCATAAAACCGTTTGAAATATAAATTGACACTTCTCATATCAATACAAAACTTTGAGCAAAACAATATAATTATAATGAATAATAAACTTACTACAACTAAATAATACTTATGTTGTACAATTTTACTCAGAGTTGATAAAACCCCTGCTTCATATATTAACAAGATAGAGGGGGTTCCATTCATTAGTTATTGAGGATTCAATATTTTAAATTAAATAAAAATATGGAAATTTAACATACAATCTAAAATTGAGCCAAGTAAACAAAGAACAGTCAGAGGAAGTCTTTCAAGTCTATTCAACAAGATCATAAAGCAGTGTCAAAAGTTAAACTTGATCAAATTAGTAACGAGAAATAATAAAATTATTATATAATAAACCCTGCCTATATAATAATAATCATACTACTGTGTCATGTTACAGTCATCTCATAGACATCTAATACACATCAAATTAGTAAAGTATTTTGTAAAATATGGCACTCCAAGATTCACTCCAAAATTCATACTAAGAGTTATAGTGAACTCTCCTATGTTAAATACACTCACTATAAAATAATAAAATTATTAATTCTCTATCGTACCAAATTGTTGTAAGTGTAATTAAATTCGTTACTGGGCTTTTGTGCCTTTTACTTAGGTTTGAGTTATAAAAATAGACTTAATAATAAGTTACTTTAGGATTATTTAACAACAGAATATTGCAATAAATATTGAGAATACAGAAATTTATAAAAACTAGTAACAAGCTGAGCTGTGATGAGTTATAGGTTATAATATACATACATTGTCCTTCAACAAATATTACATTTATTCAAAAGGGAGCTCAGATGTATAGTTAAGATATTAGATGGAATTTCACTTCAACAGAGTTTGCATGGGAAAAAATAAATGAGAAGGGGTTGAGCCTTCCTTGTAAATATTTTAATAGAAAACAGAACACAAGATAGTGATAAATTTAACCCACTTAGATTTATTTATTAAGTAAGTTAGTAAGTTATAAGATGTTAAATTAAAATTTATTATAAATTAAACTGGAATAGATATTCCAGATTGTTTTATTTTTTAGTCATAATTCTTCTACAGGGCCACTTCTGCTGCAATCAATCTGGCCTTAAATAAGGAAATGTTATAAAATAAAGATAATTGATTTTATGTTATAAATTTGAATTTATTATACAGGCAATAAGTTCAACATTTCTTATAAAATAAGGAAAATTGCAAATTTCCATTCATTGTTATAATAAATTCGCAACCCTGTCTTGAAACATCTACAATTGTTAAGAATGTCTAGGACAAGGAGGGTGTATAATTAAATGGTTGAACGAACTTACCTGTGAAGTTCAACCATAATTATACGAAGCTCCTTGTCCTAGACGGTACTCCCGACCCAACCCTCCCTGGTTTAGGGTTGCTCATCTAATTCCTTGCTTTAAACATAATGAAATTGCATTGACGGACAGGTTGATATAGTGTTGCCATATATACTGCTCCTTAAAAAATTTTTAGTGCGCTTGGATAAATTGTGATGCTGGCATGGAATGAGGCGTGTCTAGGACAAGGAGCTTCGTATAATTAAGGTTGAACTTCACTTAAGGTAAGTTCGTTTAACCATTTAATTATAAACACATATTTGAGGACACAAACATGGGTTTACCTCCATTATTTCAACGATGTGTCTTAGTTAAAAACACACTGGAGTAGGTACCTTGCCAGATACTCTCTGTTTCATTATTTATCATATTGTTCTTTTATCATGTTATATCATATTGTTCTTTCATTAGCCTATCAAAAATGAGAAAATTGCTGTAGAGATTAGTAGAAAGCTAATTAAATATAATAAATGTTTAAAAGTTTATTATGACTCTTTACGTGGTAGAGGCTAGTGAAATTGATTTTAACTAGATTCGGGTAGGTAATAAGCCTCTTAGTATGCCTTCTATTGAGTCCAAAGCTGCTAGGTGGCATTTTGTACCACCAGCTCATATATGGCAGTAAAGTGAAATCTGTTTGCGTAGATCTATTTTATTAACAAGTAGCGATCTGCCCCGGCTTCGCACGGGTCTCGACAACAGCGCCACCGACCGGGTCCAATTGAGTTGTTAAACCAATCCAGGGACCTACTCAAATACACACAAAAATCATTAAAATCGTTCGAGATTTATAAGGGAAGAAGATTACACGGCATTGTTCTCCGAACTCGTGTTGCGCTTGCTCCAATAATTGAGTACTGGAGTAGTGTGGATATAATGTCGGTTATAATACATATAGTACTGTGGATATAGTGATAATGTCAGTTTAGAGAATAGAAAAGGGTCTTTTTACTCGTAACGGGACATTAAAGGGGTGAAAAAGCATCCGAATTTTAATTATTATTCCATGGCAAACGCTCGTGGTGGTCTGTGTGCTCATTTGTTATCTCTACTTATATTTAATAAAAAAACTAAAAATAAACAATGAACATATCAGACATCAACACTACGCTTCAGTTTCTAGGAGTTCTAAAATCGTTTACTGCGTATGTTGACTGTTCTGTTATAAATCGTGCCCCCTTGTCTGATGTCCCGCTTTAAGTCCTCTGGAGCTGTACCTTAAAGTCAAAGACGTGTTTACTACTAGACACTACGGTACTAACATATTGCGCACTAAATTACGTTCAATTCTCTGTGACATTTTAGTCGACTGCGAGCGAGCAAGGATACTAGTTTTTTTTTTTGTAAGCCGCGAACGTTGTTTTTGACATTTAACACTGATTTTCTTTAATGTGTCTAAGAAAACACTGTCTTTCTTTATTATGTGCACACTTTTTCAACATGATTTAAGTATATAGCTTTATTTTATATTATTATCCTAAAAACAAACAAGGATCACATTTATAGCACAGTTTTTGTTCTGAATTGCTGGTCTGGCAGTATACATAGAAAGAAGTCTTTGGGAAAAGTTTAAAAAAACGATGTCAATATCAACTAGTAGAGAGAGTCGTCCTACACTGCGCTTGCCACTCTAAACTATATAAACATGCATATGTGAACCTTTTTATTTAAAACATTATCAATTTCTTCTATAACCCGTGGCAGCTCAGATATTTAGCAATCTCTGTAAATTTCAAAGTACGCGAGCGAACCGGATCCGATCCCCGCCGCCGGGCACCATTGAAATTGTTAATTGCAATTTTAAGTGCTGATTTATCACGTGCTCGGTGGTGAAGTAAACCATGTATGTGTGAGAAGTAAGAACAAAAAATTTTTCGTAGAAATGTGAAGTTCGCCAAGACGCATAAGGGCGGCGGACACTCCCTTGTGAAGCATGTGCCCAGCAGTGGGACGTATATTGGCTGCAACTTTATCTATTTTATCAATTTCAAAAATATTCCACGTTGTGATTCCAAAGTAAAATCCCAATAAAATAATCCAGCCATCCAATATTTAAATAAGAGAACTTTTTTAACATAATAAACTTAAAAGCTTCTTCTTCTTTATGTTTACCAGCCCGTTGTAGAGACTTTATCTTAATACATCAACGCTGTAGGTTACCCTGCAGCATTACACTCAGGCATAACATTTTCACAGACTCGATACACACCCCATCATAATCATGTCTTAAACCACCAAATGTTTGTCTTTTTTATCCATGTGATTTGTATGATAAAAAAAGTAAAGTTACAGCCTATATACGTCCCACTGCTGAGCACAGGCCTCCCCTCATTTATGAGAGGGTTTTAGGGCGGGGAAGTGTCCGTCGCGCTGCCCCAATGCGTGTTGGCGAACTTCGCATGTCTTAGAATTTTTTTTTATCTTATTCCTCAGACATGCAGGTTTCCTCACGATGTTTTCCTACACCGCCGAGCACGTGGTAAATCAGCACTTAAAATTGCAATTAACAATTTTATTGGTGCCGGCGGGGATCGAACCCGGGTTACTCGCGTTCTGTTATATTACAGCGAGCGTTAACCATCTGAGCTACCACGGCTCCATACGGCATAGTAGGTACCCATGAATAAATATTTATTTGTCTTTCTTTCTTAACTTCACACTGCTTCCTGTCTGTAATGCCTAAAGAACTTATGACAGATATTAGCCTGGATATTTTTAATCATAAGCTCTTTAGGCATTTCCCACAGCTGCTTCTTATGATACTCTTGCGAAGAAACGAGTGATGGATTGTTCTATAACTTCGCCATATTATATGTACCACCAAAAAAAAAAAACAACGCGTTTAATCTAAATCAAACATTATAAGACAAAAATGCGTTTGCATTCTACAAATGTGAATAAATCTCCCAAGTTTGCTACATTCTCTTAAACTTAATAATATTTACGAGAAAGTCGTAACTTAAAAGCTGCTGCGGTCAGCTCTGATTAACTACAGTTGGAATTTAAAGTATCTGAGAAGCCGTGACTTGAAAAAGTTTTAATAGCTACAGTTTTAAAGAATTATAAATCAGTCGTTTAAGGCACCATAAACTTACTTTATTTTTATACTATTTCACGATGAGGAAATATTGAATATTTTTTACAGTTCGTGAAACAAATCTTTATGTTTTTTCCCATGTAATTTAATCATAGGCAGAAAATCATTCACATACAATTAGGCAGCAGTAACACGTTGGTAAAGTAGAAAAATAAGTAAAAAGAACCAGTATCAACACTAGAGAACAGATTATGGCGGCGTTTCCGAACGTTACGTTCCTAACTTCTAAGAACGTTTGGTATTAGTAGAATTTGCGTGCTTAAGGTTAAGAAGGTTTGCCTATGATCAACCTGGTACTTTCGCCGATTTTGTCCCGCAATTGTGAGCTTAATACCGCCAGCAGCGCTTTTGTGCACGCTTGGTTACACGTCAACACAGTATCTTACTCGTCCTAACTTACGTGTGACTGATATAATATTGATTTCACTTGGTTATATAAACTATAAATATTTGATGAGTGAGTTAAAAAATTTTCAATCCCGAACTTGGCTTAAATATATTTATATTGTATTGATTTTATCATAATTTGTAATAGGAAATATAGCATGGGATTCTAAACACAATTCCAGATTTTCTTTTCTGAGATGATTTTTTTTACGAACCGGTACAGATTTTAACGTTCATAAGAGTTTTGAATAAAATGAATTTGAATTTGACTTTGTATCACCGTCACAAAAACTTGTAGAACAGGATTTCTGTTGATACTTTTGTGAGGCAATACTGTTAGTTTGAAACTTAACTCATATTTTCCTCGTAACAAATAGTCGATGTAATGGGACTTTCCCTAAGTTTTGCGTCCATTTGTTCGTGTTCGCGTTCAAGTATTACTGTAGACCAAAACAAACTTTTTATTTCCATTGTTTGTTACAATCATAAGTGTTACTTATTTATTTTTACCTCGACAATATGTTACTGAACATTGTCTTGAATAAGATATCATAAAATGGGATATTTTTTTACGTTTTCTCTGTTTTGTACATGACGCATTAAACTGGCTTGCGGCTAATATGATGGTTAGTGATTATCGTATCTTATAAATATCCACAGCACCAGAGGAATCGCTAATGATAAATATGAACATGATTATTGAGAACATAGTACTGACTAGCAATTTATTACGCTTGGATTTCGTAGGGTTTAATTTTTTTTCTTAGACCCATAAATCTGTTTCTAAAATAAAAGAGGCCTAAGTTACTCCTTATAATGTCAGCTATCTGCCAGTTGCAGTAATTACTCTATAACAGGCTATTTTTCACTATAATTACTTAAAGATATAAAAGCAGGATCAGTATAAAATCAATAAGGAAAAGCTGTGGTTATTAAGGAAATTAAATAATGGTGAAACGATTAACAAAAGTTAAAACCACAACAACTAAGTAAAGTGAATATTAGGCATATCGATCGAAGATCGATTACTTGAATTTTTGTTGTTACTGTTATTTGTTGGCATATTGATCTGTTCAATTTTTTATTATTATTTTGTAGATATGGTCGCAATTTTTTATACTTAGTCAACACAGAAAAATAATTGAAAATAGGTATAAAAATGCTCAATTCAATCGAAAATCGATTATATTGCATTCGTTTCAAATCAAACAAAATAATTAACTAGAATATGGCTAGTGTATACTTTATGTTAATTTATTTACATAAAATGTTTCTTCTTCTTTTTTTGTTATGCGAATAATATATTTTATTTCGAAATGAATATATGATATATTCGTTTCGTTATATCGTAACGAATGAAAGAATAGAATTTTAATGATATCTTGCAAGCTCATCATTTCATTTTAGTTTTTGAATCCAAATAAATATCATAAAATCGATTGTGTTATTAGAATCAATTGACTAGCTTACTTCTTATTTAATTGTTTTTTAGGGTTCTATATTATAAAGGTGCTAGTTTTTTTGTATTTTGATTTAGAAAATATAGCCAATTTTTAAAGTATAAACCAATTAATTAACTTCGGGCCCAAAAATCTCATTTTCCTTTATTTTAACATTGATTTTTTAATTATAAGTACCGTATATACGTTCATATGCATTTAGTAAAAATCTGCTATTTTGACATTATAAACAAACAGTTTAGTTTTTTTGTTTGTATAGATATTATTACCTAAATACAAAAAACACGCAAATGTACTTATATGCATACATTATCTTCCTGTTAGATCAATCGATAAAAAGTTAAAGAAAGTAGAAAAATGATCAAGATAGAAATTCTTACTACTCGAACAGATGTTATCAGTTCTCTTAGCTTACGTCTCGAAACAGCTTTAATTTTATAGTCTATTCTGAAGAGCCGAAAGATATGCATAAGTAGAACACATATATAATTTAGCTTTTACGTTCTGTAGTTATGTATTTCCTACGGGACTTTACCACGATAGTATCAATAAAATTTTATCCAGAAACCGCTTATGCATGTATTACATAAATATCTTTACGGTAAAGCTAGTCACTAAATCGCGTGATCGACATTTATTAGGTATATTGCTCTTGATAATATAAGTAGTAGGCTATATATAATAAGGAGCTGGCTCGAGCCAGAAGTTTCGAATCCTGGCGGCGCATTTGGTGAACGAGTGGTCAACGAACGATAAAAAAAGTTTGATAACAAATTTGGGGTTTTCGCGCATACCAGATCACAAGCACTCCATTTTTTGTAATCTCTTATGGATTCAAATATAAGTTTTAACATTAATCAGACAAAACTTCGTTATCTAATCACCATCTAATTATGATTTATGCGTAATGAGGGCCATTTTATTGCAAATCCTGAGCTCCCATTTACTAATGGACTCGATTATACTAATAACATCCACCAATTACCTTTACACGTAATAAAATACAACAACATGAGAGTAGTGGCTCAAAGTATTTTTGTCAAAACGATGTTTCATAGCTATGCTGGGATCCAATACGTGGCGTTATAGTCAAGTTATAGTAGTTAAATTGTACATAAATACAGAAAGACGTATGTCATTCTTTAATATTGAGTGCACAGACGTACGTCATGGTTTTATATAATATTATAATATATAATAAAATAATATAGATTAAGAAAACCATACAAATAAACCAAAATTCAATTTTACTGATAATAGAATATTAAAAAAATAAATGCTATTGCGAATCTCCGGGAGGAAAACAGGCGATGAAGTTCGCCCCCCGTCACGTACTGTCTCCCGGAGGGGCGAAAAGTGGATTGCAGAAGCCCGTCTGGCTACGTTGAATTTATGTGGAGCAATGAATGATAAGACGGATGAAGTATGCGATATGATGTATGATAGAGGAATAGATGTGTAATGTGTAAATGAGACGAAACAGAAAGGAAAGGATGTCACTACACATGGTACGTATACTGCATACTGATCTGGTGTAGACGAAACCCAGCGGGCATGCCATGGAGTAAGTATCATCCTTTCAGAAATAATGGGTCAATGTGTGAAAGAGTGTGAATGTGTTAGCCCGAGACTGCTACGGATACGAATAAAAGTGGGCTTAAAGAAGTTGTTTGTGCTAGGGGTTTACGCCCCAGATATGTTTATGTCCACTTGTATCCGAGGGCGGTTTTGGGATATGGCAAAGATGGTGTTAATGAAGTGTAAGGGAAATGAAAATATTGTTATGCTAGAATATTTTAATGGAAGGGTTGGGGTGAAGAGGCTTGGTGATGAAAGGATATTGGGAACACTTGGTGATGAAAGTATAAATGAGAATGGTGAACGCCTCCTCACCGTATGTGTGGAAAAGAATCTTTTGTGACGAACCTTTCATACCACCGCATAGTTTTTAAATAATTCGATGTGACTCTGCCCTTACTTGTGTTACTTTTGTGCCACGATAACACATAATAAACGCTATATAAGTGTACATTAATATTTAAAGGAAAAGGAAATGGTTAATTTTTTTTTCTTGCTTATACACGGTTTTCTTCATCATCGTCCTTTTTGTGAGGCAATTGTCATCCGTCTATAATAGTCAATTATGGAACATGGACCTCTATTGCCATTAGACTGTTGGGCACAGCAACAATTATATTATACATATAAAACAAATTTAGGTACACAATTAATGAAAATTGGGCACAGAAATATAAGATAAAATTCTCTATTAATTACGTTTAAAAAATTGGTAATTATGTAATACTTAATCGACTAACGTAACAATTACATTTCGTAGCATGCATAAATATTTACCTCACAGAAAAACCCAGATATTTAAAATCAAAGACGGCTCAAGTTAAGAATACCCTTAAACAACGAACATGTTTGCGTATATATGGATGTGAAAGAAGCAAGAGTTTATGTATGTACTCGTATAAGTTTAACTGATTTATGGCCGATCCCACATTCGAACTCGGGACCACGTGATCAGTATATTATGAGTGCGCAAATGCCCTACCTCCACGACGTTTCGATCGCGGCTAATGGCGATTTGCCCTGTATAACGCTAAAAACGAGTGAATTCAGTTTGGTGCGGACCAATTTCAACGTGTAAGCCATCGCACCGCGCGGACACTAAATAATTATTATTATTGTCCGCATACTACTCTCCACACTAACAGACTTTTTATAAAGCGAACGAAATACATTGCAATACAAGAGAATGGAGCGATAAAATCATAAAATACTATAATACACAATATAATGGCTGTCAACTTTATTTTATACGAGGATTGGCGTCGCCAAACCCGATTCGCTGTGTTGATGATAGACTGAGTAAATTTACACATTTTAGACTTTTGATTAATGTTCAAGATTATCATTAAATTTTAATACATGTTTATTTGTAAAAAGGGTGCATTTTGGCATTTGCTAAATAATTTGCATGCGAAATTTGGAAACGATTGTTACGTCAAAACACATCATATGTTGACATTTATACGTGTGAATTGACGTGTTAGTGACATTCTAGTGGCTACGCGGGCTCCGCCCACTCCCGTTCTATTATGTATGTATTATAGTATTCTATGGATAAAATAAATATTTCTGCGAAACTAAACGTTGACATGACTTACAACAATTTATAAGAATCTATTTATATTTTACCCATTTTACCGCAAAACGCTATTAAATGTCAAGACGTCTTCTGTGATGTCACTCACTTCGAATATATTCAGCATTTTTAGCTTTATATTTGCTGTATCGAAAGTTCGAAAGTACTAAAATGAGTAAGTATAAATAAATAATTTTCAATTTAAAAAATATTATATTAAAGTAAAAGGCAAAATATAAAACATTAAAAATATTTATACGATGTGTTACGCTAAGCACTTACGATATTTAATTTATACTCAGGCGGTTTAATGGTATTTGAAGTTATCATACAGGCTGCAAATTAAAACGTAAGGTTCATTAGTAACGGAGCCGTACCAAGTAAAAATTACTAGGTGGTGCGATTCCTCGCGGCGCGGGCGCGGAATCTTCCGGAGACTTCTCGCGTAACCGCTACCAAGCCATATAAATCTCGTAACTCTTTCCTGTAGCACTCTGCCCCGCTTTGCACACGTATATTTAACAGCGGTGAACGTTCGACCTCTCTTTGCGCAACATGGTTTTTAGCTACCGTTGTCTTTAGTCTAATTTATCAAAAAGGAGGAGGTTCTGGATGCGACTGTATGTGGCTCATGTGGCTTCATATAAATTTGATTAAGGTAGCACAATAAAAAAAGAAAAGACGTCGTCTCGTCGTCTCTGGAGTCGTCAAAGGTGCACGCGTGTTTTTTGCCACTGAATTTTAATTGTGAAAAATGTAAATCGCCCAGCGTATCAGTACATGTTACAGTATAAGTTATGAAACAAAAACTATCGTCAATAGATGAAGCAGTTTCGTTGGCAGAAAAAAAGGAATATTTTAATTTTCAGTGACAGTAGCCTAATGGCAGGGTGCGGACCACGAACTCAAAAGTCGTGGGTTCGAATCCACCATTCGACTACAGGCGTGAATCATTCGTAACACAAGCAATTTAAGGTTACCACGAATGGTTAAGGGGAATATTAGTAATGTTTATAGCATTCTTAATATTCTTTTTAATAAAAAAAATTAAGTTAATAAAAATAAATATAATTTTTTATGTATATAGTATATGATATAAAATATATAGTACTAATTAATTGTGTTGTCACAAATGCCGCCTGCAGTGTGGTGTGGATATATACTACGACATTTATTGGTCGGATCACTTCCCACTGGAGTTGGAGATACAATGTGACCAGTCGATAGTCAGACCTAAATTTGAATCGCAAAACAGGGTAAGCATAAATAAGGTAGTTTGTGGACATAAAGATGAAGGTCAAATTGGAACATACCATGATCTTTGTTTAAAAAATTTAAGAGATATTAATACTTTAAATGAATATACTCCTATTCCTTGCTGTAATAGAATGTGTTATAACATTGATCATAGAAAATCTTGATATATATATTTAGTTATAATAATGGAAAGTGTCGGAAGAGCGTTCGTATTGTTGGTTGGAATAGACATGTTAAGGATGCTCACCGGTATGGTAGGCAAAAATTTATATTGAATGTGGCCTGGCAAACCTATTGGTGGTATATTGTATAAGGAAACGTATGAATCAAAAAAGTTATTTAAACAGAAATTAAAATTTTGTCAAAATAATGAATATCAAATTAAAATGAACATGTTAGTTGAAAAGCATAAAAACAAAGACTTTTTTTTGAAAACAAACAAAAAAGGTGAATCCTAAGCCGGGTATCTCTGTAGTACTTATGGTGTAAATGAGCCAGGAGAGATAGCAAATTTATTTCAAAAACATTTTAAGGTAATATCACCGAATATTTCGTCGCGGATAGAGTCAGATGTTGAGGACGGTCAGAAAGGCGCGGGCGTGCCAAGTAGCTTTACGCCGAATGATGTTTTCGACGTAATTAAAAACATGACGAGGGGTAAATCGCCAGGGCACGACGGCCTTGGCATTGAGCATCTTCTGCACGCAGAGCCTCATCTCTCCGGGCTTCTAGCCACTTTTTACACCCTTTGCATGAGACATTCCTATCTTCCTGAGCAGCTGATGAGAACTATTGCTGTGCCTATAGTAAAAAATAAGACTGGAGATATATCTGACAAAGAGAACTATAGGCCCACCTCATTAGCTACTATCATGGCTAAGGTGCTTGACAGTCTGCATCTCAGTAGATATCTAAAATTACATGATGCTCAGTTCGTATTTAAAAAGAATCTCTCCACTGAGAGTGCTATATTAACACTCAAGCATATTGTTAGGTACTATACCAATAGGAAAACACCAATTTACGCTGCCTTCTTGGATCTGTCAAAGGCATTTAACCTAGTTAATTATGATATTCTGTGGAAGAAGCTGCGTGAAGTGGCATTAGTAAGCGAGTTGATCGAAATATTTAAATACTGGTATGGCCACAAAATAAATCAGTTCAGATGGAGAGAGGCACTGTCCAACGAGTACAGGCTAGAGTGCGGGGTGAGACAGGGTGGCCTAACTTCACCAGCGCTCTTCAACCTGCTCATTAACCAGTTGATCGCTGAGCTCAGCAACGCTGGTGTCAGCTGCTCAATTGATGGGCATTTCTTTAACAGTATAAGCAATGCAGACGACATGGTATTGCCGAGCCCATCGATTAACGCACAGAGGATATTACTAAATATTGGTGATACCTATGCTGAGACTCACGGTCTGATTTATAATGTAAAAAAGTGAAGTGTTGTTATTTCTATCTGGATCAAAAATTGAAACGATTCCACCTTTTAAGTTAAGGAACGTACAGTTAAACAGGATGTATCTTGATCTCGTTCCGCCTACAATGCCTTTCGGGTACAATATAATAATGCCTTCAGGATGCTGATGGGATTTCCGCGATATTGTAGTGCTTCAGGGATGTTTACGGTACGGACAGTTTTCATGCCATAATTCGAAAGAGAATAGCATCCGTAATGCGGAGGGTTCGTGGGAGTTCCAATAGCATTCTGAGGGCAATATCTATATAATATACATATTTGATTGTCCAATTCTAGGGCACTGGATGCGTATGCACTTGCATGTGCCTGGTGTCATGGGGTGCCAAAATTAAAAAAAAATTGTTATGAAAATTGTGCGCGTAATATTTTAAGACTAACATAGGTTAAGCTAATTTAATAACATAATTATGGACTATATGTGGGTCTGAAATAAATTAAATTATTATTAAATTATGATAACGTACCCACCTAGCTTAGGTTGTAAACCAACGCGTACTCTCATCTCTGCACCACCCGCCGGCTAACATACGTACATTAAATGACTGATGTAGCAAATAATAAGCACAATGAATTTAAAATATGCATATTAAATATTTTTTGAAAATTTTAAGTGGATTATTACACTTCTAAGATACATTGATCCAAAAGCTAATTTTTTGTCTACCCTCCGTTGAACAAAATTTGCTCTAAAACTGTTAGACTGATTTTAAATTTACTTAAAATAATGCTAAAACTTTAGATCTATATACATAATATAATAAATCTGTATGTGTAAACTATTATATACATAATATAATAGTCTGTCTGAAAAGTCATGTGTGTAATTCTTGAATTTATCGGAAAAACAATTTTAGACGCCTAAATAAATCCTTGTAGCCAAATTAGTGGTTTTTAGAATTTTCGTCCGTCTGTCTGTCTGTGTGTATTCAAAATTAATGCAAAAACTACTGAACAAATTTCCACGACATTTTGTATGTCAGTACTTAGTAACCCGGGGAAACTTTTATGCTACTCTTTATCCGACTAAGGAATTACAAATAGCAGGGTTATATTTTACTTCCTTTAGAATTTAATTTTTTATGATTATATTAACGATAAGGGATGTAAATAATGTTGAAAATTAGTCATTGCCATTAGGTTATTATTTCTAACTCGCAGACGATCTACGTTGGACCTTATTAAAATAGTGATATCAAACATAAAATTCAAGAAATTGAACACTATTTATTTAACTTCCATGTTACCATCATCATTATTGCAGCCCTTCACAAGTCCACTGCTGAACATAGGCCTCACTCAAGGAACTTCACTAAGCAGGGTCCCGAGTCCATCGACTTTCTGCATGATTTACCTGGTTGTCACTCCATCTAGTGGCGGGCCATCCTACACTTCGTCTACCGGTACGAGGCTGCCCTACTCTAGAACCTTTCTTCCCCATCCAAGGCTATGTCGGTTACTCTGGTTCTACTACTGCTATCCTCATTTCTTAGTTTCTCACGCAGAAGAACCCCAAGCAAACTTCGAGCATAGTGCTCCTAACAACTACCGGCATGCGTGTGACATGGACGTTACACATGATCTTTGTTTTGTCCATGTTCATTTTAAGACCTATCCGTTGGGAGGCACTTTTGAGGTGATTGAGCACAGTGCTTGTGTATACTATATCGTCGGCAATTCAAAGGTTAGTGATGTTCTCACCATTGATCTTAATACCGTATCCTTTCCAGTCCAGTAGCTTGAAAACGTCTTCCGATGAAGTGGTGAAGATTTTCGGTGATATAACGTCAACCTGTCTCTGCCGTTGGATTAGTTTGGTCAACTTGGCACTGCTGAAGGGATTGTAGAACCGCCCAAATTTCGACGGAATCATAAGCTTTCTCATAGTGTACATACGTTAAACAAAGTTGCATCCCTCTACTCTTTGGTCTTCTGTACAATTTGCCGAAGGGTACCGGCTTATTCGGCAGGCTGGAAGTTGTCAAACCTGCGTTTGAGACGATTATTAATGAATCTCGAAAACAGCACTTAGACTCGGCTCAATATGGAAATTGGTCTGTAATTCTTCAAGAAAACTTGTAGCCTTTTTTGAGTACAAAATCAGCGCACACCCTTCTGCTTCACACCTTTGGAGTAGTCCCACCATGGAGGACAAATGCCAGTTACCGGTCAATCTAAATTCATAATCAAACATACTCTGCAAGATTATGAAGCGAATATTGAACGCCCGCTTAATGGCATACCTGAAACAGAATGACTTTCTTAGTGACCGGCAATACGGGTTTCGTCAAAATCGGTCAGCTGGGGACATTCTAGCGTATGCCACACACGAATGGGATGAGGCACTCGAGAATAGTGGAGACTCACTTGCTGCTTCCCTTGATGTCTCCTTTGACTGAGTTTGGCACTCTAGCTTTTTGCATAAGCTTCCAGCGTACGGCTTATCGCCTGATCTGATTTTTTTATAGGATAAGTGTGACAAACTAGCACACAATCCATCTCATGCGATATACTGTACGTGGATGCTGTGGCCCATAGACATCTACATTCGATTAAGAATCAAAATATAGATGCGTTGTTACCCCTGAGGACTAAGATGGAATGACTCGACCCCAGTAAAACGAGTTTCCGGTTCTCTACACTCACCATACGAAACACAGCAGCATTATGCTGCTATTTTACGCTGGTTTTCTATGAGAGCGTGGTCCTTCCCCGGTCGAGCCAACCCATTAATGCTACAACCATAATATAGCTGCAGCGTGGCTCTACCACGTAATAAATGATTGACTGGGTTAAGTACTTTCTGACTGAACGGGCCCTCCAGGTCGTCGTCTATGGCTGCTCATCCGATCCTGTGACGACTAATGCCAGTATTCCACAGGTATCTGTTCTCTACGAAACTCTCTTCCTGCTGCATATTAATGATTTGCTTATGCCTGGTATCGATGGTTACGTAGACGACAGCATAGTTTTGGAGAGATACCAAGTTCTCGGGCCAGTCGGGATCAAATCCAGTCCGAAAGAGAAGCTATGGTAGAGCGTGTGAATCTCACACTACAGGCAGTCTCCGAATGTGGCGATGCTTTTTTTATATAGGATAAGGTGACAAACGAGCACAAAGTCCACCTCATGATAAGTGGTTGCTGTGGCTCATAGACATCTACATCTATCCTCGATTACGAATCAAAATGCAGATGCGTTGTCACCCGTGAGGACTTAGATGGAATGCCTCGTTTCCAGTAAAAAGGTCTCCGGTTCTCTACACTCACCATACGAAACAAAGCAGCATTAAGCTACCGTTTGACGCTGATATTCTGTGAGAGCGTGGTCCTTCCCCGGTCGAGCCGCCCCATTCGTGCTACAACTATACTACTAATATAACTGCAGCATGCCTCTACCACGTAAAAATCTTAATCTTATCTTAATCTTGTGAAATTCAACGCCTCCAAAACACAAACGTGTCTTTTCACAAAAAGAAGGCAACTCACCATGTCTGCCTGTCAGCAAAAAGGTTCTGAAATGTATCACTGGAATACACCAACCATCTCCAGTTGTTGGGGGTTGAGATATCCTTAAATCTGAACTTTAGGTGGTTTATTGAGTCCAACGCAAAAACAGCTGCGAGCAAGCTAGGAGTCCTTGCAAAGGTGCGGAAATACTTCACGCCGGGACAGCTTCTTACTTTATATAAAGCGCAAGTCCTGTTGTGCATAGAGTATCGCTGCCATATATGAACTGGGGCTGCAAAATGCCACCTAGCACCTTTAGACTCAATCGAAAAGCGTTATTGGCGACCCGAATTTGATTAAAACCAATCTTACCAGCTTCGCATACAGGCGCTATGTAGCTTTTCGGTTTTCTACAGGATGCATTACAGAGAGTGTGCGCAGGATTTGCATGATTTAATTCCTGGCTCTCCCTTCCACCATCAGACAGCCAGATGTTCAGCCAGTCTCCACCCTTATGTTGTTGACTTACCACGCATTCTAACCAAACGGTTTACTACGTCGTTCATCATGCGTACAGCAAAGGAGTAGAATAAGTTGCCAGCATCTGAATTTCGTCTTAGGCTACATCACCACTTACCATCAGGTGGGATTGTAGTTAACTGCTGGCTTAGAATAATTAAAAAAGACATATTTTAAACTGCATAAGTGATATTAATTGTGTTAAAAAACTCTTAACAAATAAAAATAGTAAAAATTTGTATTTTAAAAATTACTAAAATACTTTCGGGTAATTGGCTGGCGGCTTAAACGCTCAATTACGACGACGTGCTTTATTTCGGCGGTTTCTTACAGAAATCTAGTCTCGGAGACAAATTTAATTGGTTAAATATGTTTAAAGCACCGCCTCATCGTGTTTTGACGAGTTGGAATCGCAAGAATATAGAAAATCATTTAGGCCACTAACCTCTAGTAATGTTACGTAAGAGTTCCGCCGCGCAGCGCCTGTAGTAATATTATGCCGCTGCAGAGGAATATCGTAAAGGTCAAGATAAAAATCTGGACAAAGCGCGGCGACATCGGACCGATTACGAAAATCTACCTCATCGTCACTTTCTCGACGGAAACAATTGGAACTCGAACCACTGAAGCAAGGTTCAAAATTTGGCCAAACTATAGACATTCGCTATTTACGAACGAGGTTGAAGAAGGTGCAGGGGAAGCCTTCCAACCCTTAGCGGCTAGCGGAAAACTATAGTTTATGTGTAATGTTTTGCTTTAACGCTGCGGGAAGTGAAGCCTCATCGCCCTCGCTTTGTAAATTGCAGGCACCCATGCTCACCTCCGCGACCACAAGAACATAACTACTAAGGGCACGGATGATGTCATTGCACTGAAAATGTTATATATACAGAATATGCCAAAATTGCCATCAGAAACAATTTCATAAAATGTTGTCAAGACTAGACCATATGGCTCGCACTATCAAAAAACTATCAGATCACATGTAGAGCCAATCTTCTAACTCTACACGCTCTAACTCTGCAAGCGCTAACTTCACATACTCCACACCTTAGTCAAAATATGTGGCTTGGCCATTTCGCTGCCATCACATGAGCGTAAGGTGAAAAATTTATTCACTTTTCATTTATTTTCAGTTATACAATAGTTTCAAAACAACTATAATTATTTGAAGTACCTAAATTGTTTGTTTTTGAAGTAAAATTTTCAGATCTCTAGCATGAAATTAACAATGTATGGGAAAACCGGTATACAAACTTTCATCCCTTAACTTAAAGAATGGGAGTGATTTAGTAAAAATCCAGAAATATGTATTTAATTATTATTATTTATAACAAGGAGTCCCTATATCGATTTTCCGATCTCTAGCATCAAATTTTGCGGAAATTTCATACAAACATCCATCTCCTAGTTTAAGGGTTTGGGAGGTAAAAGTTCCTAGTTTTAGAATTTTTTTGTTGTTTGTGTACTAATACTTGCTTACATACCAAATTTCAGCTTTCTAGGACTTAAAGAAGTCCCTAGGAATTCTCATGGTCATCAGTGAGTGGGTCAGTGACGTAATCGGCGTTTTTATAAAAATGAATAAAATCTAAAGGATAAGAGTTATACAATTGAAGCTTTGTTTGTTTAATAAGTTTAATATTTATATCATATGGCTAGAATTATGTTTATCTGGTATAATCCAAACCCAAGTGATGAGAGTTCAAAAAAGGGCGATGCGTTTCGAGAAAAGGCGGGTAGTGCTTCGTTTTGTTTTCGCTGGCTCGTCTTGACGGGGGCTCTACCGTGACCCTAGATCTACGAAAATAATTATATGTCTTATGATGAGAAGATGAGTACAGAAAATAATAGTCTTCCAAATACAATTACAATGATATCTATACAATTAACAATTTAAAAAGTTTCTAAAGAAACATATGTGCTTAAATATTTAAATGATCAATCAAAAAAGCTGTTACATATAATCTATTATGAGCGATAACTAACAAATATATATATATATATATATATATATTTTTTTTTTTTTTTTTTTTTTTTTATAGAATAGGCTGACAAACGAGCACACAGTCCACCTGATGGTAAGTGGTTGCTGCGGCCCATAGACATCTACATCTATCTTCCATTACAAATCAAAATGCAGATGCGTTGTCACCCGTGAGGACTGAGATGGAATGCCTCATTTTCAGTAAAAAGGGTCTCCGGTTCTCTACACTCACCATACGAAATACAGCAGCATTAAGCTACTATTTCACGCTGGTATTCTGTGAGAGCGTGGTCCTTCCCCGGTCGAGCCGACCCATTCGTGCTACAACTATACTACTAATATAACTGCAGCATGGCTCTACCACGTAGTATATATATATATATATATGTATGTATGTATATATACATATAAATATATATATATATATATATATATATATATATATATATATATACCTTTAAAAAAAGAGTACAAAACCAGAGTATGAAACCTATCCATGCGATACCTATGCCTGTAGTTGTTGGGAGCACTAAGTTCCAACTTCAGCCAACTAATGTCCAACTTTGACCGAGAGGTCAATCGATGGATAAAATTCGGCTGGGCAGCATTTGAGAGATTACGACACATCTTCTCGTCAGGCATACCTCAGACCTCAGTTTGTATTTTTTTGTACAACCAACGCGTGTTGCCAATAATAACCTATGGATCTGAGACGTGATCATTCACTGCTGGCCGAATGAAGAAGCTCAAGGTTCTTCAGCGAGCTATGGAGAGGACTATGCTCGGATTTTCTCTGCGTGATGAACTTAGGAATGAGAATATCCCCAGTAGAACCAGGGTGACTGACATATCCCAACGGATTAGTAAGCTGAAGTGGCAATGGGACGGCCATATATCTCGAAGGACCGATAACCGATGGGGAAAAAGGTCCTCAATTGGCAGCTTCGTACCGGCAGGCAAAGTGTAGTGCGTCCGCCCACTAGATGGAGTGACGACCTGGTAAGACACGCAGGTGGCTCAGGATCATGCTTTGTGCAATTCTTTGGGGGAGACCTATGTTTAGTAGTCGACATGTAAAGGGCTGTAATGATCATGACGAATGATGAAAAAAGCTATACCGCTATCAACATTACTGATACTTCCGTTAGGTACTTCAAGTAAGCTTTAAGTGCTTTTGTTAGAAGGGTTCTAGAATAGTCCAACGATGTGTTCAAACCCATGACGAATCCGACTACAACACAAATCAAAGGTAATGTCATTTTACTGAACGGTAATATAACTTACAAAACTTATATCATTTTCATTAGGGCCCATAAAAGTCTACTGCTAAACATAGGCCTCCCCCATAGATTGGCTCATGGGTGAGATTAAGCCCTAGTTGCAAAAATTGGTACGAAGATTTCCGGGTTTTTTTTTTAAATTGTTTTGATTTGTTAACTGGAAGATACCGCCGCCCATTTTCTGTTTAAATTTTCTATTGGTGCCTCTTATGACACCCCCGGGATTGTAAGGGATAGTCGATGTTCTTATAACGCCACTGCATCATTGTCTGTATATTGATTTGCAGTTCTTACTTCATGAACATTACTTGATTCATAAATATTTATTATGCTACCGACTTTACCGTTAAAACGTTACCTCCACAATACAATTTCTCCGGGATCGTGGAGACAGTTTACGTACATAAATTTCTCAAGAACAAACATCCAGACCCGTAACAATAAATAATTGTAGACCATACAAATACTTGCTCCGTGCGGGACTCGAACCCGAAACCCCGAGCAACTCATTGCTGTGTCACTATCCACGGAGCCGTCTAATTTAGTCAAGAGTCCATTTTGCTCAAGCGTTGTCGGAACTACTTTTGAGAGTAGATTGTACAGTGGAAAATAAACTTTTATAAAGTAAAATGCGACTTCTAAAAGTAGAAAGAATAAAAGAATTTCCACATAATAGCTTCTGAAATCGTAGCTAAGTCGAAGTGTATCGAAGAATTAAAGCCGACTTTAGAAGGTGAGAATGCGGAATATATAATGTTCTTTGTAGTTTCAGAAGGCGTTGTTTACTTATTCAAAGTTTATTTTTTATCATTCTGGGTGGGATAAGGAATATCATAAGTTCAAGGTAACAAAAAAATGCCATCATATGTAAAATCATCGACAATTTTACTCTTTCAGGGATGATTTTTTTCTTAAATACATAAAAAATCATCTGATCAACATTTATAAAACATTTATAAACATTCAAAGTTTATAAACAAATAATCATGCCTAAGCCTACATTGAAAAAATCCACGATTCTTCCAAATGAGAAGTTATATATTTTACGATCAAATTTCACGACACAAGCGATTTCCTAGCATTGAAAAATAATTTTTTGGAATATAAAACAGACTTTGGTCACAGACAAAGCAAATTTTAACTCAAATCAATGCTCAAGCAACTTTACACCAGCTGAAAAGTATACGCTAAAATGTACAGTAATTCGCTGAACGGTGTTCCAAACGATTTTGGGCCTCGATTTTGAATAAGCCCCTTCAATTGTGTACCCCTTAGCTCTAGTTATTGTTATAATATATTAATATTATAATAAACATACTTGGTAAGCTTGGACTTCTTTTATCTTACATAGTATCATAATAATAGTAAATACATATTATTACGTTTCTTTTCATAAAATAAGTATGACAAACAAGCACACCTTGCACCGTATGGTAATTGGATGCTGTGACCTATAGACATCTACATCTATCCTTTAATAAAAGTCTAAAAGCAGTTGAATTGTCACCGATAAGTACTAAGATACGTTTAGAATACGTTTTCAGTAAAAAAGGGTCTCTGATTCTCTACACTCACCGTGCGAACGTGGTCCTTCCGCTGTCTAGCCTACTCATTCGTCCTACAACCATAATATAGCTGCGCTGTGGCTCTACAACATATTTACACACTTCACGTATGAAATATATAATAATATTTACTTGGTAATAAATTTAAAAACTTGTTATAATATTTAACAATACAATCAAAATAATAATAATTGCAACACGATGAGGTTGTTCTATGATGTCAAAAAATAACCGACATTTGAACGGGCTTCGCCACCATTTGTTTTGTTTGTTTAAAATAGATCTTTTAGTCGGAATCTAGTAAGCAAGTAATTTTTTTTGTTAAAAATAAATTTTTTGTCGGAATCTAGTACGTGGGTAAGTTTCATAATATACAACAGTGAAGACGGGATTTATTTGTTTTTTATTTTGACTTTAATTTCTAAAAAAAAATATTGGGTGTATAAGTTACAATTTTTTTATCGTTTTAGTATAGAGAACATTTTTGTGCTTATAACATCACTGCTGAGCTGGTGTACAGTTCCGAAATGTACTTGTCATTTTTATTTGAGAGTCAGGAACAGAAGTAACAAATATAATAGCACAGTGGTGATGCAAAAGGAACATAGTTTTTTGGAACGTGGTTACAGCCTTATAAACCACCATGGCTTTTTAGACGGGTGACGATGGTGATTTTTCCAATGTGACGTTATTTATCCCACATGTCTAGTTTAAGGTCTGCTAGATGAGGTAAAGCGCATAGGCGGCTTTACTAATACCTCTGTCTAATTCGTTCGTTATTCGTTCAATACTCTGTTGTTAATAAAAAATATAACTACAAATTTTTTTATATAAAGAATAAGGGTTATAAATGAGCACACAGTCCACCTGATGGTAATTGGATGCTATGGCCCTTAAACATCTACATTTATCCTCGATAAATCGTCAAAATGCAGATACGATGTCACCCCCTGAAGACTAAGATGGGATTCCACGTTTCCAGCAAAAAAGTAAGGGTCTTTGGTGCTCTACACTCATCATACGGAACACAACAGCATGAAGCTGTTATTTTACATTGGTATTCTGTGAGATCGTGGTCCTATCCCGGTCGAGTGGACCCATTCGTGCTACAACCACAATTTAGCTGCGATGTGGCTTTGCCACATATAAGACTTGCACGACGAGCTTGAAAATATTTTCTGTACAATACACATAGTGGAGTATTCAGCGGTATTTAAAAATATGAAATAAAAAGTTTAATATTGCTGGTTATACTTCTACTCTACTACCAGTGATCAGAAGTCACATCATATAAAGAAAGGGGAATATACACTGTACACCTAATATTTAGGTTCGTAGACTTATAATTTGGTGTGCATGTGCGTATGTAGAAGTGTGCGTGTTAATGCGTGATAATGTACATAGCAGTGCCACGCCATCTGTAAACTAACGGACATGAAAAGGAAGTTAAAAACTAATAAATAAGTATATCAGAACTTTGTCTCGTTAAAGTTTCCTTAACAATTCTTTAACTTTATACTTTTTGCTCATTTTATTTTGTCATAATTTTTCATTTTAACTTTAGTTTTTGCGAAAAAAAAATCTATCTAAGAATTTAACACTTTGAATGTGCAAAACAGATGGAAATGGAACACAGCTCTTAGCGATGAGAAATGTTCATAATCAAAACTTTGAAATATTTCGCACTGCGTGTTTCTTTGGCAAGAAGGTAGAAGGTAGAACAACTTATTCGAATACTCGTTTCTTTTTATTTCATACAGGCTACCTAATGTTGTAAAAATATATTAAAAAAAATCGGCGTAAGAAATTAAGGGTTTCTTTTGAAAAAGAAGCTGCTATTTAACAAGTAAAATACTCTTCCTATTTGTAGATAAAATTACAGACATAAAATTTTAAATAAGCTCTGTAGATGAGTTCAAACTTCTTTTATTTCTTTATTTTAAATATAAGAAATAATAATTATATAAAAAGACCGTTTTGTTTCAATTACTACGAAATTGATGGCCTCCTGGCTCATTTGGACCAAGCCGGTACTTTACGAGGGTAGGAATTTAAAAAGTTAATACTGGCTGGTAAAGCTGGCTCTATATATTTGTAATGTAACAAAAATATCTAATGAGAGTGAAAATAATTATCGAATGATGGTGATCGACGACTTTGTCCTTGGGAACTAGGTGAAATATTTAACATATTTCAAGGTGTGGAATGTTAATTTTTTTGGTAAAGGCAAGGGTTGATGTTCTTTTTTCGAAATAATAGTTACACTTTGTATTAATTGGGTTAGAAATGGATAAACCAAAATACAGATATTCTAAAAGTATAAAATAAAAGAGTCATGAAATGTACAAAAAATTGAAGAGAAAGCCAACGAGGTATTATTTTATTTATTTAAGATGAGTAAATTCTTTATTACAGCCCGTAAAACAAAAGAATTCGAAAGGCGAACTTAATTTTTTTATAGAAGAGGGGGCAAACGAGCATGCGGCTCAACTCACTTAATGCCATGAGGCATTCACCACCAGTCAACCCATGGAGTGGTGAGAATTTCGCATAATTGTAGCAATATAGAGTAAAAGAAAAAAATGATGATAATGCACCTCTGCCGGATTGTAAACCAATTAAGATTAGATTTATATTGCAAAATATAGTCATACTTACGAAGCCCAAGAATAATTCTTATACAGTCACTGAGAGGCATTATTTTGTGTATTTACATATTTTGATTTAAAAGCTAATTACTCAATTATTGTGACTTTTATAACTAATAAGTTCACCTACCTCTATAAAAAATGTTTAATATTTATCTAAACAAAGAATAAGAAAACTTCGAAAACGTTACCATTTTACGAACGTGCTAACCGAAATGGCAAATTCAATTAAACTTTCAAGACCAACGAATCGAAAAAATGTACGGGGAATTTAGGTATGTCTGAGAAATAATAAAACCTTCATTATCGAGTATTTTACCTAAAGCAAATGGTTACTAAACCTTGAATTTACTTTTCATTGAAGTGAGTTCTATATGAAGAGCATCTTACTTTTATATCACTTTTATAGAGGCCAATTATTAAAAAGGTAACTTAAATGCAAAGACCAAAATACTGTAACTTGAATTATTACCGGAAGGGCGACGATTTGTTAAAAAAACTGTCCGATTTTCATTAAATTTTTTTATACAACTCTTAAAAATCGAGAGTAAAGACTACGTACCCCGAAGCAAGGAACGTTCTGTTTCGTTGTTCATGGGGGAATGTTTGTCCACTAAATGGAGTGCCGGTATCTGGTAAGTTCAGTAAATCGATGGTTGCAGGCGGCTCAGGATCGTGCTTTAAGGCATTCCGTGGGGAAAGCCTATGTTGATCAGTGGACTTGTGAATGGCTATAATGATAAAGCAAGGAATATTTAACTACGTACCCTTGAGCCGTGGGCTTTTAAACCCCTTTAATTTTCTCACTGAGTAAAGTTTAGAATACGCGAGCAACGCGGGTTCGATCACTGCCAACACAAGTAAAATTGTTCATTGAAATTTTAAGTACTGATTTACCTCGTGCGAAGAAGGTAAATATCGTAAAGGAACCTACATGTCTGGAAGGAATAAAACATTTCAAGAACATATTAAGTCTAGAGAAAGCACTGGAGCAGTAACGGCGGACTGATTATTGACCCCCTTACATATGAGGAGGGGTCCGTGTCTGAAGTTAAATTCAGAAGAAATATAATAAATACTTTTATTTATTGTATTGTATTACAACTGACTACCTCGTTGGTCTGGTATCCGTAAACTCGACTGCTAATCATGAGGCCCCGGGTTCGAATCCCGGATCGAGACAAAAAATCAGTATATTGATTTTTTCAGTCAAGAAATTCTCAGTATTCTCCTGGAGTCGGTTCGGGGTGTTTCACCTCCGTGCTTCGAAAAACACGTAAAGCTCTTTTTCCTGCGCCTGATACATCTCTTGTCATATCGGTTTACCATCCCAGCGGACTAAGAGAGTAAGGCAATAGACAGTGCACCTTTGGCACTATAATCCTGTCCTGATCAGATAACTAGTCTCTTTTAAGGCTGGCCGCCGAGAACGAAATTCGGTCCGAACATTATTACCGTATTGCAACTTTGATGGACGGGCAATTTTTAGGTTGGAGAATCGATTTGGCTTATTATTAAAAGTAGTGGAGCGTGTGGATAGTAAATTTTAGTAACCCGTACAATTTTCATGGTTTTAGATAGAGGACCTGTATGAATCATCAATCTTACGCCGCGACTATACGGTGGAGTTAGAGATTACACTTCCCCTTATCATCATATGGGCGTCGAAAAAGGTGACAATGAAATGGAACAACAGTATCTTCCTGATTACAACCCAAAATAATGAGAAACTAAGTTTACCAAGCTTTGTAACTCTGGCAAATATCTCTCCTATAAGGCAATCTATAGCGGTGGTCAGTGTTCGGCTGTGAACTATACGGTGATAATAATATTGCTCAGTGATGATTTTTTCAGCTTGTTTGCAGTATTACGTGGGTGGTCCGAAAAGTTCCGACCTAATGAAAGATACAATACATTTTTTCTTAAAATTTGTTTTTATTTTTCTATATAGTCTCCTTTTAATTCTGCATACTTCTCCCAGCGATGCTCCCATATCTCGTACCCGTTATAATAGTAGATACTAGGCGTATTTTCCTGCGAAATAATTGTTCACAAAGGTGATTTCCCTAATGAAAATGTCAGTCCTCCAAGCGCCATTTTTAGACGAGGGAACAAAAAAAGTAGCTTGGGCTAGATCTGATGTTTAAGACTGGTTAAGCAGTTCAAACCGTAATTCGTGGATTTTCGCCATTGTAACCGCTGTGTTGTGAGACGGCGTGTTGTTAATGATGAAAGAAGATTTTCTTTTTCTGTAAATGTGGCCGTTGTTCCCCAACTTCTGCCTTAAGTTTGTTAAGTAATGACGCGTAGTATGCTCCTGTAATGATTTTCCTTTTTGAAAACAATTGATCAAGACAACTTCATGACTATCCTCAAAAACATTCGCCGTCACTTTCCCAATCGAAAAAAACAGTTTTTTTTTTTTTTGGAGCCGGTTTCTCTTTTGCAGTCCAACATTTTAACTGTATTTTTGTTTTGGACGTATAATGGTGTACCCAACTTTTATCTACTAGTAATTGACGCCAAAACTCAGATTTATTGCGCCTAAACTGCGCCAACAGGGAGTTGTAAATGTTCATTCGAACACAATTTTGGTCTAAAGTGAGCAAACGCGGCACTCACTAATATGTGACAAAGACCGTGCTTTGGACATTTTCATAGCCTCTACTATCTCTTTAAATTTAATTCGGGGATCGTCTTTGCACCAATTGGAAAACTTTAGCGATGTTATCGTGAGTAGTTGCAGTTTTTGGACGTCCCGAACGTTCGTCAACTCCCAAGCTATCACCGCCACGTTTAAATACAGCTGCCCAAAATTTCACGAAGGTAAAATCATGGTGCAAAGTCCCCATACTAGGAGTCCGACTTATCTTTGATTTGCGTAGTCGTATTGCCTTACAAAAAGAAAATTTAATGACAGCTCGATACTCAATTTTTTTCCTCACTCAAACGACTGTCAAATAACTACAACGCGTCCAAAATGGTTATGGTTTGGCATTCACTAGACGAGTTCTGCCATCTTCACGTTGAGGTCGGAAACTTTTCGAACCACCCTGGTATTTAGCAATGCTAGACGAAATCGACATAAACTAATAACAAAATTTAATACTAAGATTACCCCTTTTATTTCTTTTTGTCCTTCTTCATCGGACCGTAGAGGCCCACTGCTGGAAATTAGCCGCTTCAATTTTAGAAAGGATTAGACTTGATCAACATGCTTGGAAGTTAGACTGAAGATGCAGTACCAGATGAATCGACTCTGACATTTGACTCTCTCCTTTTTTACGTCTATTTTTTACTTTTTTTGCGATTTTTTACTTCTGGATATTTTATTACTTACCACCGAGTAATATAAGAGAATAAATTGCCCTATTTCGTACCCTAGATGTCATAAGAGGCAATTACGGGTATAAAAAAAGAAATAGCTTTAGATAACAGACGGTACCAACCCATTTACGCCAGATGTAAAATGAATCCTATTAATAAATTATAAATAAATTATTCAATATTCTCAAAATGTAATCAAAAAGTAACGATAAAATGTAAAATTCCATAAACTACAAGTCATTTATTACAATAATAAATAAACAAATTAAAGTTATTAGTATTATATTAAAGTAATTAGTATTTAAAACTAAGTCTTATTAGTTTTATCTTATCGCAATTTTTGCTACAATGTAAAATTTAAAGTTTTGTAAATGACAGATAACTGGAAATCCTGTTTTAAAATTTATGGACTAACATTTAATTAATCCTGTTCCAAGCTTGTACACTCCTGCATCTTGCAGAGGGACGTTACACTTGACTGATGGTAAAAACTGACCAATCTTCTTCGGCGGCTTGAAGTATGTTTTGATGGAATCGCGCTTCAAGATGTAGCTAATCTTATCAGTGACTCCTCTAACATATGGCAGTACTGCTGATACACGCTTGACTGTGGCCGAAATCAGGCGAGTAAAAAGTTGTTACGGACGGTAATCCAACAAAAACGCTCCGATCTATATAACATAAATAAATCCATAGACACATCATCCAGTGAATTTAAGAAAGTTTTAACGACGTTTGATTACAATTTTTGCATGGAAACATTAAATAAACGCGAAATTAGTAAATATTACGAATGCAAAAACAAACATGTAGAAAAATATCAAAAATTAACGACCAAACCAAAGAAAATATTGATTCATTGACAATACATTTAAGAGTTAATTACAGATTTTTTGCAATTATTTTACTTAAAATCCAAAGGGGAAACTATCCCTAGCGAAGAGGATAGTCGCCTCGAATTTTCAAAGTATAGATGCCCTTAGGTGCGTCTATCTCTTATACTGTAAGAGCCCTATCAAAGTATTTTAACACGCATTTATTAGCATCTTCATATAATTTAAAGTGTTTTTATATTACAACATGACTATTTTGGCACATATTAATAGATATTGTAATGAATATGTGAGTCCTTGTATATCAAATAAGTGTTTTTATTCACGCCTACTTTGCCTTTAGGTGAGCAATGTCAACGAAATACAACGAGTACGAGCTCGAGTAATCTCTTAGATAACAGAGAAGCTACAGTCAGGTTTCGATGAAATTCACAAAAAATAATTTGAGATCAATGGAATATCCAGACGATTTGTGATTCCATCTAGAACATTACGAAGGCGTTGCTCTACTAAAAACAAAACTAAACAGACCCTGGGAAAACATCACGTCCTTGGTTTTGAAAATGAAAATAGGTAGCGCACCGGCCAAGGAACTAGTTTACACTAGTGTAGGAATAAACACAAAAGAAGAATTAAAGGAAAGTATTAATACAGCGTTAGAAACGATTAAGCTGAAGATGATGTTGAAAGTAACTACAGCAGAAGTGAGACGACGGGCTCATGCTTGCTTGTTAGGAATCGCAGCAATCATTTTGAGCATTCAAAAATAAATAATTTAAATTAAAATGTTGTTTCATTAGAATAACTAAAAAATTTTATGCTTTATGGCATCTATCCCCAAAAAACTTCTTTCACAAGAATTAAATTTTCGCAAAACCAGTAATAATTAGGTAAACAAATACAGCTTTTAAAGCTTTATAAATGATTAAGCTAACTATATTACAGGGATAATCTATGCCAATATATTTGGTACTAAAATAATGAAGTTCTTTCGAAAACTGGGGCATCAATCCCGGTTTTACCCTACGTCACGTCATATCAAAAAAGTTATGACTTTTCCATGTTATTATACATTCATTTTCTGAACAAGATAATGCTTTCATTTTTTGAATATATAAATAACTGAATTTCTTTATTATTTTTGCTATTTGCATATGGAAACGGGTGTTCGGTTTTCAGCTTATAGTTTATCGCGTAAAAATTTTATTAACACTTGATTTAATATTCTATTATTAAAACCCGAATGCTTTTATTTAGCGGTCAGCTTAATCGGAAGGAGAATAATTAACTTAAACAATATCACTAAAATTTAATTGTCTATCTGTGTGATATGGAAATAACTGCCTTTTATTGAGTAGTGGAGTTATTTCGATGCCATTAAGACATTTTTATAACTATTTAAAAATCCTTTCTGTCTCTCTGTCCGGGCTTATCCTCAGTATGGCTGAACCAACCGTAAGTAATGAAACTTGTCAAACACTTAGCGAGTAGTGCCAGTTTAATTGATTGTCACTGTGATATATAAAACTACTGCTGAACAAAGGCCTTTTTTCCGACGACAATTATCACGTATTCACCTAAGTCTTATATACCTACTTGTGATGAGACATTCCATCTTTATCAATATGTGCAACAACGCCTTTGTATTTGATATATAAATTATATGGGCCAATCGTGGCGTACTCGTTTATCACTTTTCCCCTTTTCCCCACCAATTCATTCGTTTGTTTTAGCACTACAGGCCTGTAAATACTACAAGCTAAAAATTAAGCCCAAAGAATACCATTACGTACGGTTCTGACACCACCATCGACTTCGACATATAATATCTTGTGACACACTGAAAGTTCTATAATGACATTAATAGATCGATAAAACCATATGACTCAAAACTACTGATGTAAAATAGATGATATTAGCATTTTACATTCATTTGGAAATTAAATTATGTAGCACTCTATTATTAAATACAAAAAAAACATATAGCGATTCTCTTAAACTTATCAAATTCTAAAAGTTGTTTAAGCTTTATTTTTAATTTTATTAATTACATAATCAAGAAACATTCATCTAAATATAAAATATAGTTAAACTTAAAGTTAGAAAAAAATAACTTAATTTATTTGCTAAGTGTCCTCTAACGTATTCAGTACAGGTGCAAAAAATTAACAAAATTATTATTATTATATTTTTGAATTGTGCGTTTTTCAGAGTCACATCACATTCTATAGTTTTTGAAAGTTATTAGAAAAACCAAATTAGTAAGAATATCGCTTGTTTAAACTAAGCAATAACAAGCCGCCTAAATTGTAAACACTCTACTCGTATTTTACTTTTGTATTGATGCTGTGGAACAAAGTGTTTAGTGTACGTACCTTACTCAGGCCTTCAATACATTGGAATTTATAAAAGTGTGTAATTCACGTTTCCTAACTTTGTGTATTATAAATATAAACTTTTTATGTATATAATATTGCTTAGTTTAAATATAATATATAATATTTACACGAATTTTAAAATTATAATTTCTTTCTTAACTTTTACATACACCTAAATAAATTGCTTTAGACCTCCTTTAATTCGTATTTGCAACGCAAAAGTGTACTTCGCAAATAGATTTTAATAATCATTGACTTATTAAGTGGTAAAACCGAGCGAGATGTGCTTAATCACAAAAACAACTCATTAATCAAAAAATAAGTCAAGTAATATCTTCATTTCTACTTTATTTAGAAAATCACGTAATAGTTAATTGCTTACGGTTCGAACAGAGGCTTTTATTCAGCTGTAAGTGTTGTGATTTTGATATTGTTTAATCAAAGAAAGACATTTTTGAAATATTTTATAAGCTAAGATGTTGCAGTTGAACGCTATATGCCTCGTCAAAACTACACCCGTAACATAAGTCACAAGCTCACAAGCTCCATGTTCAATACGCCACCTACGTCCTCTGGTTATTAGTGATCACTGTAGCCTTCAACATCTTCATAGAAACCTTACAAAGAAAATTAAATCTACAGATGCGTTGTCAACTCAGAGCACTATTATCCAACGATTTATGATGTCATTAACCAATTTTGGCTTTAAATGTAAAGTGTTATTATGTAACAACATATGTTACAATAAATTGTTAAGTTAAAAGTTAAAGTTACAGCCTATGTACGGCCCACGGCATTGCACAGGCCACGTCACGATTCTGAGAGGGTTTTAGGGAAAGGATATATCCACCGTGCTGCCCCAATGCATGTTCGCGAAGATCACTTATCTTCTAAATATTTTTATTTCTTATTTCTCAGACATGCAGGTTTCCTCACAATGTTTTCTTTCACCGCCGTGCACGTGGTAAACCAATAAACTGTACTATATATGAGCAGTTCTCATCAAAATTGTACCGCCTTAAATTTAGATGTAGAATGGAATGAAAGATTGTTATCTATAAGGATACCAAGATATTTAACCATATTGGTAGTAATCAGTGAAAGGCAATAGCATACGTCAACATTGCAGCAATCATGCGCAATCAGTTAATGCGAAGGAGTTGATGAGGTGATATTTCGCATGGAGAAAGGTATGTAGACAGTTTTTTTTTGCGCTTAAGGTCAAGACATTGAACTTTAACCAGTGACACATAGTGTTGAAGCCCTTCTGCGCCATTCTATAAACATCCTCCCACTTGTCGGCTGAGAACAAGAGCGCAGTGTCATCCGCATAAGAAATAATTTTACCACCTTCTAGACGAAGATTGCAAAGGTCGTTTAAATAGGCTAGAAAGAGAGTTGACCCTAATATACTGCCTTGCGGCACATTATAAGTAATAGGTAGGTCATCACTTATCCCCGGCCGGTAAACTCCTCCATCGGCCATCGGACATCGGACCATTCCAAAAGAATACTATTTATTGATCGAGTACATAAAAAGGTTGAAACCATCCACGCACATAAGTACTCAGCCACTTTGAGTGAAGTAAGAAAAGAAAATATAGAGGAAAGCTGGTTCACACGAAGCGGGTTTCCAAAGCTGCTTTACGAGACTACAGGTTTGAGGAAATTAACCACCCACCATACAGCCCATATCTAGCCCCTAATGACTACATTTTATTTATAAATTTAAAAAACACCTTCGGGGAACGCGATTTGCTAACGATAATGAGCTCAAGTGCGCTGTTTAAGTTAGCATAACTAAAATATTTTTTAAAGTGAACAGAAAAGCTTTTTTCATGAATAAGTAAATGTATTGATGTCGTGGGAGATTATATTGAAAATTAAAAAAAAATATTTCATAATGTTATCTTTTTGCTAATATACCCATACCGAGAATATATTGAACGCCTCTCGTAGTTTATATTTGTGTTTTTTTTGTTAGTTATATACATATTTGTGCTATTTGTCGTTAGTTGAGAATGTCGGCCTGTGGGGTCCATGTGTGATCCTTTAGGAACTTTACCAACTGTTTTTTTATAGGATAAGGGTGACAAACGAGTACACAGCTCACCTGATAGTAAGTGGTTGCTGTGGCCCATAGACGTCTACATCTATCCTCCATTACGGATCAAAATGCAAATGCGTTGTCCCCCGTGAGGACTAAGATGGAATGCCTCCTTTCCAGTAGAAAGGGTCTCCGGTTCTCTACACTCACCATACGAAACGCAGCAGCGTTAAGCTGTTATTTTACGCTGGTATTCTGTGAGAGTGTGGTTCTTCCCCGGTCGAGCCGACCCATTCGTACTACATCTATACTACTAATATTTTTAATTTAATATTTTTATATTATAAGTAAAAATTATAATACAAAAATAATATTATTCAGAGTTATTTTGCAATAAGCGGCACATAATGTTCAGAATAAGTACAAGACAATGGCGAAGAAAAATTAATTTTAAAAAATCTCAAAGATTCAGTCCTTTTTATCTTTTAAAATTAAAATAACTGATTTTACTACATACGTATATCACATTCAACTTGGGATAATTTCAAATAATGTTGGAAGCGTTATTTACTCGTATTTTCAAAAACTGCAATAACGGTATATTATTAAATAAACATTAAAACCATTGAAGTAATATGTACTTACGTACTAGAACAGCTATCTCAAACAAAAAAATGTGCGCTACTCTGTGTTCGCGCGGTTGGTCTTTTGTCATAGAAAAAAAAAACATAGGTAAAATGATCCGTAGGTAATAATAGATTGTATTGTTAAATAGGTAAATTATATCGAGAACAATATTTAAATTTGTCATTTATTTTGTATATTATATTTGCTTATTTAATATAATATTACATAATATTATATCACCATTACATTTTAATGATATTTTTATCTGAATATTTTAATAGGTATCTATGTCAAATATAAAAAAATGTATGTTTAACAAAACTTATTAACATAACATTTAAATTACAAATATATTTATTTAAATTAGAATAAGAGTCGTTCACAAATGCTGGGCACGCGAGAGTTAAAAATGGACGAATTTATTCCACTTTGACTTTGATGTGGAAACCTAAAAATAAAATAAAAGAATAATAAGCAGATTTAAACATGAAAAATTTAGCCTAATTATAATAACTTATATATGTTTCTACAATAACATATTAATTTAATAATCTATATACCATGACATAAGATGGCGTCTTAGGAATAATTTGTTTTATTTTTTTGTTAATAATTCGTCTTAGGAATATTTTTTTTATTGATTAATTACCTATCTTATTAACCGATGAAAAGTAATTCCTTAGTTTTTACTGACATTTCTTGAATTATTTGTGCAATATCTAAGTACACGGCGGCATATTTTTATTAAGAGATTTTTTTTAAATCAACACAACACATGACAACTCTACAAGCGCCTAGCGAGTAACTGATTAAAGTGCAGTGCAAAGATGTTTTATAAAATATCTTTGGTGCGGTGTATGCATAACGTGACCATTTATTGTTCGACTCAAAACATTGGTTTATTTAGGTCAATTAACAGGTAGTTAATAAAAAAACCACTTTTTTAAAGTTATTTATTCAGAAAAATTCAGTATGCTTAAAAATTACAACATGTCCAAAAATTCAAAGATAAACGGGCATCAGAGGGTGGACCTGCTCATGACTACTCGAGAAAACATAAAGAGAAAAAAAAATTTAAATCGTTTTTGAAATTACAAAAAAAATGAAATTCTTCGAAAATCGATACCCCGACATGGTATTTTTAACTACCATGAGAACATTTTTAATTTTTTTTGGTATTTTTTTGTATCGGCAACCTTAGTAGTACTGCTATCTACCACAACCCTTATAAATCCCAGAATACTTGTAGTTTTTACACAAAAATCAATCAAAATTATTTTTTCCCCTAAAATTTTGAAAGATTTTTACTTTCAGTCCACTTTCACTAATCGTGGTGTAAAAAAGTACTGACACTACTATGGCAAGTTTTTTTAAAAATTGACGCAACTAACCAAGCTTCTAAAATGGTATAATACTCTAGAAAAACTTTTGTGTGGCACAGGATTTTTTCTGAAAAATGTTGCATGAATCAAAACAAGGAGTACAAATATTTACATTTTTTTTGCATTATTAATATTACAGTAAATGCTCGAATTGTTGGTCACCGGCATTAATACAGGCACGGCATCGCCTTAAAAAGATTTTTTTATTCGTTGTGCATATCTTCAACCATTGATATGATCCAATGTTGAAATGGGTTTTGAGTAAACTCTGTATTTGAGACAATTCCAGTAGAAGAAGTTCAGGGGGTTTAGGTCGGGTGAACGGGGTGGCCATAAGATAGGACCAAGTCGCCCGATCCAACGTCCCGGGTACTCTTGGTTTAAATATTCTCGCACAATGTTACCGATACAAAAAATACCAAAAAAAAATTAAAAATGTGGTCATGGTAGTTAAAAATACCATATCGGGGTATCGATTTTCGAAGAATTACATTTTTTTGTAATTTCAAAAAACGATTTAGATTTTGTTTTGTCTTTTTATTTTTTCTCGAGTAGTCATGAGCAGGTCCATCCTCTGGTGCTCGAATATCGTTGAATTTTGGGACATGTTGTATATACGAAACGTTTAGTTATATTTATATTTCTCACAGGAACAAATTTGCTTTAACATAGCTGGTGGTGATATTAAGTAAGAATGAAACTCTTGGCACCTTTTTTTATATTCACCTAAATTATCAATATCGCCTTTTGAACTGAAATTTGTAGTTAGTCAAAAACTTCTGTATCTTTATTACAGTCAATATATACCTTTTCAATTAATACATTCAGAGATTTTTGAACGTTTTCCCATGCGGGGAACTTTTTTAAATCTGCCAAATAAAATATCTCCATTTCTTTGGTAAGAAAGCAAGTCCACTGCTCCAGATATTCATGGCTTGTTTCATGAAATTATGTAGCCGCAATTTTTTATCTCAGTAACAATATCTTTCGATTTCACTTTTAATTGACGGACCGAAAATGGAAGAAACTGATTGGTCTGAGTCAAATTGTCCTTTAGTTCATTGATTTTTTTTGTAACTTCAATAGCCAATACAGTCTGATTTTCAAGTTTCAATACAGCTTGATGAAAACTTGCTGACTGAGCGTATAAAAAATAAAGCCATAATTCGGATGTGGGATTTTCAAAAAAGTTTTTAGTAACAACAATACAAATTTTCGCGCGGTTTCAGAAAACAGGACAATTTTGCGTCCCAGAGTTCATTTCGAGGACACCGGAACTCGTAACTATAAAAGGGATAGTCCCATTAAAAACGGGACGTCTGGTCACGTTATGTAACTACCACAGTTGAATGGAACAGAGTAGCTGAATGCAGTGTCGCATCTAGTACGTAGCACATAATAGCTCAATGATTAAAACTTAAGTTGATAAATTGGCTTTTCTTTGAAAAATAACCCCGTATAATATAATAGTAATAGTTATCCGTCAGTCCGTCGAAATTTGGGCGGTGCTACAGTCCTTTCAGCGTCGTATTTGCCTTTGACTGTCGGTATATTAAAGTAATGAAGTGTTTGTTCAGTAGGACAAAGATGGTTATCCGAGTACAGAACCAAAGTAAGAAATCTAGCCAACTGCAGAAAGGTGTAAGACAGGGTGACGTTATATGCCCGAAACTCTTCACCGCTGCATTGAAAGACGTTTTTAAGCTACTAGACTGAAAAGGATACAGTATTAGTAAAATAGGTATATATATATATATATATATATATATATATATATATATATATATATATTAATAAGTAGTTATAAATATTAGTAAGTAGTCATTGACATGTACATCGATTACGATTAGTAAGCTGAAGTAGCAACGGGCCATATAGCTCGAAGAACTGTCGACCGATGGGGAAAAAAGAGTTCTCAGGGGGGCAGCATCGTACCGGTAGGCGAATTGTAAAGCAACTGAATATACATATTTTTATAGAAAAATAATAATTTCTTACAAATTGAAATACAGTGCAGTAGCTGCGTAAGACAGTCTGATACCCACATCATCCCATGAGTGTGGGCGGTGGAGGAAAACTGAAATGGTAGGATGAACGGCAGCATCCTCCTGATAACAACTCAAAATTATTAAAATAATGCAGTTGCCAACTCGCCCGTCAGGCGTGGCAACTGTGGCAAATATTCTCCTTATGTAGCAATATATGGAAGAGACCTATCTTCATTAGTGATCCTTTTCTACTAGACTCATTTTCTTCCTAGCAGTCCGTCTGGATATGTCCAACCCCCCTTAACTAGCTTTAGCACTGTTATGTAGACTGGAGTCTAAAGGGTATAAAGAGTATAAATAGAATATACGAGTATATATCAGTATAATTATAGACTGTGACACATTCCATCTCAGTCCTCCGAGATGGCAGCAATCTGTGGGTATCTTTGTTCGGAGTTGAATGCAGGTGTCCACGGACAACAGCAGCCACTTACCATCGGGTGGACTGCAGCTACGTTTGTCACTTCAATTTTATTTAAAAAAAAACACTGAATTTGTGATGAATTTAAAGGTAAAATATTTTGCTTGTTTTAAAACCTCGATTGGTGGTCGAAGAGTTGTATGGTAAGCTTACCAAATTATGAATGGTATTGATGAATAATAATAGTATTTACTTTTTTTAATTTTATTTTAATTGTCGTATCAGAAGATTGTTAATTTAAAAATATTCAAGAAACTCTTCTTAATAAAGGGGTCCCTTCTAACATTTTTTTAAGATTATCTGAAGGAATAGATCACGATCATAATTTTAACTAAAATATATTGTATGAATGATTTTGATATTTATTTATTACATATTTATTTATTTAATTATTTATTCGGTGATCAGAGTTATATGTCAAGACCATAATATTATGTTGTCAAAATATATAATACGCATAACGAAAGTTGGTAAATTCCACGGTTCAGTGAATGTAAGAAATTTTTCAAAATAAGAATTTTATAAAGATATTGGTCGAAATTTAACGAATGCCTTAGTCAATAAAGCACGTTGATATCATCAATCGACTCGGCTTTCTTTTAAAGTCAGACGAGACAAAAGGGATTTCGTAAAGTTCGAAGAGTAAAGGAAGAAATACGATGTCAATTTGCGTTTAAAAAAGATTTACGAGATTTAGTTTATTTCTGTTTTAAATATTAACCGACTTCAAAAAGGTAGAAGTTACCATTACGACTGTATTTTCTAATTTATGAAATTACCGATATATGTGCGTGGTTAGTTAGCCGATTTAGCTATTTCTTTATTTACCGATAGAGTATAACTTCTTTGTGGTTTCCTATAAATCTCAATAAGATCAAATGTTACTTAAAGCCGGTTTATACCCTATAATTTCTTGTTTTATTTTTATTTATTAGTCCGTTTTAACTAATTATTAGTCCGTAACAGTTGTACCCCTCTTACTATAAGGGGAATTTTTCATAATCACCAACTTGAGAGGCGAATTGGCGATCGAAATTAGAAATATCAGATGTATTGCAACTTTCTCATTGCTTCATGTGTTTGATATTTGGCATAGTATAAGAAATAGTATAACATGATCTATAGGTCGTTTTTCTGGCCTTTTTTATGCCTTCTGTGATAAAAGCGTGTCTCGTTGTAACTTCTTTGCAATTTGGGAATATGTTACAATTACTATAGAATAACTATGAAATACTACACAGGCAACAAAAGCTTATGGCCAAAACGTAACACATTTATATTTTAAATGTCTTTTTAATCATTGGCGTTTAAATATGAAGATATTTTAATGCACTGGTTAAACGCGGTTTATTTATTTCCTTTTAAGAATAATAAAATTCACATTATAACGAAGTATTGTGAGTGAGAGTGGGAACCGATTCTTCTAAAATCACTATGAAGTGGATACAAGCGGTATGGTTTTGTAGAATTAAATTGAGAAGATAGCAATGGTGTTAATGTTAAGTTAGTCACTACATGAAAAACATAAATTAAAAAAACCCCGAAACAAAGAGGCTGATGATCTTCAAACGGCTGAATTGATTTTTATAAAACATATCTAAGAATCACAGCTAGAAAACCTGCTTTAAAAAAAAATAAAACCGCACCCAAATCTGTTCACCAGCTCAAGAGCTACGGTGCCATAGACAGACAAACATAGCAGTCAAACTTATAACACTCGTCTATTTCGTCGGGGGTTAAAACCTAAAAAAATTTTGATAACAGAAAATCGATGAAAACAGCGAAACCACGCCCAGTATCTATATTTGCTGCATTGTACGCTCAAGTTAGCCTGAACGTTTTTATTATACATTACGTGTTTTTAGTGATTTTGATGTATTATTTCGAAGGGTAATAAATAATATATAAGTAAGGGTAATAAATAGGAGGTGATTAACTAATTTGAGCTTATGCTATTTGACGTAATATTTTTAAAACCTCAATTTAACCGTAGAAATCACATTACGTTACATTTGTAGCAAATTGTTCAATGATTTATTTATTTGTATAATTTGTTTTACCTCACTATTTTTGAGTTATGAAAGTCAATTAATTTCATCCTTTTGTTTGCTGGTGTTTTATTCACAAATTATTTAAAATAATTTTCTTTCCAAATAGGCTGATAACAAAAGCAATTCCAAGAATAATACTCTTAAAACCAAAGTACTTTTGCCCAGAGCAACTTATGAAATTATTCTACGTGATGTCCTACATCTTAAGCATGCATAAGCAACGAACTTAGAGTAGCACACAAACCCGAAAGGAATTATATAGCTTTCTAGTTGAAAAAGTATTTTTTTAATAAACAGTAAACAATCGCTCAATGATTTCCGTCTAAGATTTTAAATCCAACTATTTTAAACAAAGTCTTATAAAAGGAGGAAAAAAAAACAATTAAGTTAATTAAAAGGGAAAGCAAAAGAACAATGATAGAAGAGAAAAAGAAAGTAAAAGGTAAAAGTGTCGGTTATTAAAAATGATGTGGCTACTGCCAAGAAATATATTCTTTAGGATAAGCACTCCTCAAAAAGGAATACAATTTTCTCATAAACATAATAACAACAATTGAGATAATGACATAGAAAATACTGTTTGGTCATAACTATATCATATGATACTATGGCAATATACATCGAGCGGAATCCCTCAGTCAATGCATACTAGATCAGATGGAATTTATTAGGATAATTGCTAAATATTGGTGGTTACCTTGGCTTTCACTATTCCACATAATGATTACTAGCAGGTTTCTCAAAATTTTAATTTAACAAAGTATTATTTACAGATTTGATTATCATATTAATCAGTTACCATCGAAATTATAAAATAAAATAAAAAATTAATTTGTTTGAAGTTGTGTAAAAATAAGCACCGGCCAAAGCTTATACTTTAAAACAAATAATAATAATTACATTGAATAAAAAAATGCCCTAATCCTAGCAGGCTTCTGTTTAAACCTCTACCACCAAAGAATATTAAGAATTTTCTTTAACTAGTTCCGTATTCATAGGGTTCAAATAATTTTATTACATTCATAATCTGAAACACTGCGTACTAGCGAATATTAAAAAATGAGAAAATTGTGCAACGCTATTTTCAATATTCTTAACAGTTCATAATATAAAACAAGTTTCGTATTCATAAATATCATATGGTCATGGTGAGCATGGAATGTAAGCTTTTCATCGAACAGTATTACATGTACATAGCTATAGATTTTATATAAAGTGCTATGTCCATTTATTTTATAGTAAAAAAATCTTTTTTAGTATTTAAAAAAAAGTTTTCTTAGTATTTTACTTGGCATAATGAGATCTGGTACAACGATAGCAAACGATGGCTATTGCGACAAACTAAATAACAACAATAGTTGCAGATAGAAATACATATACCTCCTATATTATTAGTCGGTCTTACTCCTAACTTACTTTTAACCTATCGGAAACTTGACAGTTGTTTTCTAGTCCCGAAATTGTATTTATATTTAGTTAAAGTTGCAACCTATATATGTCCCACTGCTAAGCTTTCTGATTTCTGAGAAGGTTTTAGGGCTATTAAATGTCCACCGCGCCAATGCGAGTTGGCGAACTTTAAATGTCTTCGACATTTTTTTTCTTATTTTTCAGTCATGCAGGTTTCCTTAACCACCAGCCAAGTGGTAAATCAGCACTTGCGAGTAGAATTTTAATTAACTGTTTCATTGGTGCCTGCGGGTATTGATTGAACCCGAGGTTGTTCGCGTCACAGCGAACGTATAGCCCCTGCCCTACCATGACTCTTAGTATTTAATTGCGAATATTTATATTGCGAGGCTCTTTCGAATATACATCTCCGTACGATTATGGACACAGTTGTGGCCTGAGATATCTTTACTCTCTTATGAATTAATAGTAATATTAATTCATAAGAGAGTAAAGATATTATTAATAGTAATATAATAGTAGTTAATTTCGTTTGCTATAAAAGAGTGGGTGGATATTGCGACAATCCAGAGTTGCAGCTAGAATATAATATCAACATTTATCCCTTACATTCGCCAACATACACTTAACTCTCTACCTAGCTTTTCAGAATTAGGACAAAGGAGATGTATGAAATTGGGCGCTTGACATCGTTTTTTTATACAAAAATATGAAGGTATAAAACGATAAATTATAAGCTTGAAATAAGTGGTTTTTATTACTGCAATACATAGAACATTCATAAAAACATATTTAAATACTGAATAACGAATGCTAATTTATTAAATTTATGACACTTTATTGTACTAAATGTACAAACGGCGGACTTAAAGCCATATGGCACTTACTACCATCCACCCGGAAAGTTAGTGGGAGAAGTGTATATAATACAGTGAGCTAAAGTGATAAACTTAAAATTCATAAAAATTCACACAAACACACACACATACTCTCTCTCTCTCTCTCTCTCTCTCACACACACACACACACACACACACACACACACACACACACACACACACACACACACACACACACACACACACGCACGCACGCACGTACGCCCTCCCGCACGCACGCACGCACGCACGCATGCATGCACGCACGCACGCACGCACGCACACACACACACACACGCACGCACGCACGCACGTGTCACGTTGTTTCTCCGCAATGGACTCCTACTTAACCGATTTTAATTAAATTTGCACACCGTTTGCAGTTTGGTCCAACTTGAGAGATAGACTAGTTTTTTTCCCATGAATGACTCACATTTTTCTTTGCTATTTTAAGGATTTTTAATAGGGCATGACAAAGGGTCGTCTAAAAGGACAGTTCAACGTCTGCCTGGCAAATTAGTAAAATATAAAACAAAGCAAAACCCCTGGTCCTGAAAAATATAATTTTTGACATAAGTAGTAAATGTTAACATTTTCAAAATAAGACATATATGAACTTAGTTCACACCGGTCCCAAGCTTGTATGAAATAAAGTAATGATCTTCTTTCTGCGGGGGGAAAATGTGGTTATGTACAGTTTAGCAAATTTTTATCGAAAAAGTTAATTAAATAGCATATCTATGAGATAACAGAAGTTTTATGGATGGTAAGATTAATTTTTACTCTGATTAAATTATTAATCGGAGGAAAAATTAATCTAGATTTAGATAAATTAGATTAGATACACAATTTTTTTCATAACAATTTCAGCAATTTCGTAGTAATTAAACCCGAAAAATAAAGGTAAATATACCTTTATGTGTGCTAATTGAAGCTGTTTGAATCGGTTATTGATTATTTGAGGTCAGTGAATCACAAATTAAATAGCCAATAGGTTGTTACTATAGTTTCAAATTATGCTAGTACAATTAACTTGTTCACGGAACGTTAGTGTGCCAGTGTTGCTTACTGTAATATACCTATATTATATCAAAGCATAACAGTGTTATGAACATACGTATTAGGAGTTTATATAATATAGTAAGTGAAACCAGCGATTGAGTTAGTTAATTATTTTATTTGAAATTATTATAATCGAGCGCTATAGGAGAATCCACCACTTCATTGTTTCCCTTGGTATCGTAAGAGGCAACTAAGTACGTTGAAAATTCCAGAAAGTAGGACTTTGAAAGGATGGCTGTGATTTCATCTCATTTTTCATTACAGTAAAAGTGCACTGCAAGACATATGCCCGTCTGTAGATTACCTTATAGAGGAAACTATTTCTGTAGTTACCCATCAATCACTAATAAAGAATATTAGTGATCGATGTAGTTACCACGCTTGGGCAGTGGTTCGGCAAAAGCTGCTTTTAATTGTTTTATCACTAACGGGGCGGAGTGAGGGGGAGAACATTCTTTCTAGAACGGGAGAGGACTATTTATAGCACTGGAAAATCACGGTCCGAGAAGTCTGCAGTCTGTGAACACGTACAGGATCGCCTGTCACTACATCAGATTTGATAGACCACAAATCCTCGGTAAAGAACAACGATTCCTTCCAAGGATGATTCGCGAGGCTATTGAAATGAAAAAACATCCTAATTTCAATAGAGAAGATGGCTGGGTGCTACCATCTGCTTGGGATCCTATAATAAATAAAATTAAATCCCAACCCAAGCATACAACTGCAAGACTTCATGATACCATAAGTTCATACTGTGTAGATCGGAACAAAAGGTAAATTTTAATCTATGGTAACCGCGGTTAACTATGACATCTGGACGTTGAACATCTCAGTCCTTCCCGTGACCATGGGTGCTGTAAAGCTCTCGAAACGTCGGGTATTTAAAAAGTTAAATATACGCGATAAATTCCGTAAAAACTAGTATTATTTCAAATCACGGTCTGCTATATAAAATACAAATAAAGACTAAAGTTGCTTTAGAAATCTAGAATATGGATGTCTGAAATCGTTGAGTCCTGATGTAGAACCGCAGCTAGAATCAACATTTGTGTGAAAGGAATAAAATATATTATGTCTGATCTGATATTACGAGTATATAATATGCCGGCTGTACACGCTCGTTTCGTCGCCTCGCGTGCCTTTCGGCGTGTTGAAGCTCGACACGAAAACACACCATGTACACACTCGTTGTATCATTTGAACTCCGTATGCCCGCGGAGATGAGCCTAGATGAAACTGTTGTTGCGTTTTGCCTATGTGCTACTATTTATTATAACTTTTTACACATTTACCATAAAAATAAAATAAATAAGCTACGACGAAGAAAAAGATGGTGGATGGTTTCTATTTAACGTAACTGAACCATGTACGGTGAATAGAATATGGTACGCTCTCGTTTACATTCGAGACTCACGAGACCCTGTGACTCGAGCGCAAAAAACCGACGACACGCTTCCGGGAGCTCACGAGGGCCTCAAGACGCGACGCGACGTGACGAGAGCACCATGTACACATTTATACTCGGCCTGTCTCGTGGTGTCTCGATGAGCTTGTACAGTCGCCATTATATTCGATCTTTTCGAAACATTAAATCGAGTGCGCGTAGCGCTTATGTCATAAGTAAGTGTCTTTGTATTTGCAACATTGTAATATGAAATAGTCGTGACTTTATTGTCAACGTTACAAGTTACTTGGTTACAAAGGAAATATACTCACACATCTACTCACAATCATAAAGTTATCTTGTCGACGAGAATATATTAGCCAAATAAGCATTTATGTTGTATTATTAATGGCTTTGTTTATATAGAATATCGTATGACGAACGAGCACAAAGTCTATGTGTAATAGTGGTGATATGAGGTCCACTATTAACTAACTCCGAGTGGTTTAGTGGCGGAGAAATGAAACTACTATTTTATGTGCAGACGAATGGAGTATGGAGTATGGAATATGAAATATATTTTTATGTCAACCCTGCCTATATTTATATGTCCAGTTACGTCGTTAGTTTATCAATTTTATTCACCAATAAAGATTAATCAAAATACAACTATTATGTGCGTTCCAGTTGCTGGACTGGGCTATAAAAGTTGTACAGACCGGCGCGCCCGCGTAGTCGGCAGTGTTACCGTTCACAAAGTCACTAGGACTTTCTCGCTAGATCTAGCGGATTTTAACAATGTTTATTTAGCGACTTCTAGCGACATTTGGACTTTTGAGATGGCGACCTTTTTTTATAAAGTAATTAATTTCAAATAAGTTATTTATCATATGTCCAATCTTGTAATCTACCGTTGGTAACACTGTATATATAATATAATTTCAAGAGAATTCCCGGACATAAACTAACAATTCAATGTCGTTCATTCACATTTATCTGTTTTGACCTTAGACCATGCTCTAAGGTTTCGACATACAAATATGCAGAAGAAGTAAACAAATTATTACGAGCTTGAGGTTCTTTACAATAAAAATTGCCGATAAAATTACCTAAATTAACACTTTAATTTTCTTTACACAAATTAAAACTTAAAACACTAACAATTAATCACACTGATTCACTTTATTCCGCTCCGAAGCTTCGCTTGTCTCGCCAAATTCAATACTTCCCCCGATCGCACCTTGCAGATCCTATAAATACACATTAGTACCGAATCATCCAGAACATTCAAGTAAATACGCGCAACAATCGACAAAGCGCCGAAAGTTCGAGAGTCAGCTTCCAAAAGCTTAGTTCTTCGTTTCGACAACAGATGGCGCTGTCGGTTGAAAGATTAGTGATGTCATTTTCTGGAAAGCTCGCCCCTCGCTCCGTTACCCGACACTAGATGGCGCTAGTGCCAGATGTCAACTTAGCCGCGCAACAATATTCATAGATTAATGCAAATTTTGCGTGTTTGGTGTTATGTATGTAGTTATAAGCAAACTGCGAAACAGGCTATCAGAAAAAACTTTAAATTCCATTCGAAACCAGTTAAGGATTAAAAAAAGAATTGCGCAACGAATGATATTCCCGAAGATGTTGTCAACCAAGTCGATAAAGGCAAACCAAAGATGGGAACTGGAGACATTGGCGAAGCTTCAACTTCCGCTAAAGTTCTTTTTGAAGATCTGGATCCATACTTCGCTATTAATTTTGAAATTTAGGTACAAGAACGTACTAAGATAATTGTTTTTATTTCTAATAAGATGACTAATGTTTAAACGTGGTTTAAAGATTTAAGATTTACTTTTATACAATTTTTTTTTTAATTTTGTACATGAATCATTTTTGTTTTGGTAGTCATATCATTACCCTACACTATAAATAACTGATTTATATGAAATAGAGTCCGTTCCTTTTAAGTTTTTACTGAATTTATAGATTTAGATTTTCGGTATTCATTGACCATTTGGCAAGATTTTTCAGTTAGCCTAATTGTGGCACGAAAATATACCTATGGACATCTAGCGGATTTTAAGAAAAAGAAAAATCCTGTTTCTGCCGGTTTTTTTTCTGTTAGTCTAGGGACTTTAAAATTTGTAGAACAGCAACCCTGGTAGTCGGCGAGCGGTGGCGGCGTGGGACACAGCTCCGGAACAGCAAGAAGAAGCGAGCTGCGGCGTTGAAGAAACGGCTCAAAAATGGTCGACGGATACTTGACGATAGCGGCGTATGAAGACGATGTGGCGCTGAATGATATTTGCGGCTGTTTCTTGTTTCTTTATTAGAACGTTAAATATATACGTCAAATTATCTCGCATCAATATGCAGCCCGCAGTATCTCAGTAGCCGGTGATAATTAGGAAATAAATGTTTTCTTCGCCTTCTGTGTTATGGTAGCAGCAGGGTATATATTATTTATTGCCATTTAGAGTTGATTGGCCTGGCTGCTATATAAGTAAATGCTGTGACCCATAGACGTCTACATTTATCTTCGATTCAGAGTGCAGATGCATTGTCACCCCTGAGAATCAAGATTGAATCCTCGTTTTAAGTGCAAAGGGTCTCCAGTTATCAAAACATAGCAGAGTTAAACTGTTATATTACTCTAGTATACTACTACCTCGGTAGAACCGACGACCCCTCTTACTAAAACCATAATATAACTGTAGTGTGATTCTACCACACAGAAAAAGCTTAGTATTAAATCTCGACCATTGTATACATATAAAAAAATTGAAGCATCTGTGTGTACAACTGAAACAACCAGCTTCTAATAAGCTTGAGGTGTTATTTGTATGTTACTCTTACTAAGTCATTAAGTTATAAATAACCATCTGCCTGTCTGTCCGTCTGTCCGGGCTAATTTAAAGAATGGCTAAATCACTTGCGATGACACTTTATGACAGAGAGATTGCAATGTCAGAAGGCACCTAGACTATATTTTATCTCAAAAACTTTGATATTGTAATTTCTTGGGTTCTACACATGGCGGTATAACCACCTACCTTACTCCAGGCGTAAAATATCCAAACTAGCAACGGTTAGCAGCGTCCGAACTGCGGAATTTCTAATAATGTGAAATATATATACTTTATTGTACATGAAAAATCCAAAAAAGAAAAATAATTAAAAAGTAAGCAATAAATTATTTAAAGGTAAAATTGGTGATCTTATCGCTTAGAAGCGATCTCTACCAGGCAAGCACATTATGGAGGATATAATGACCTGTGAGAAAATAGATAGAAAATACGACATAAATATAATAAATAAATATGTTTCAATTTAAAAAAATGTAGAAATACATATATAAGAGCAGAAAAGAGTAAACAAGTATGTCAAGGATGATATAAGTGCGTTGTGACAAGTTTTTTTTTAATACTTCAATAGATTGCACACTTCTAATGTACAGCGGTAAGGAGTATCAGAGACGAACGGCTTAAATAGAAAAGGATTTAGAATAGAAAGAAGTATGATGGGACGGAATGTTTAGGTGAGACTTTTATTAGAGAGAAGACATCTACAGTGTAGATAATATGCAAGAATACTGTGGGCATTAATATGGACTATGTTGAAATTTTTCAGTGCATCAGAGGCGTGCCAATCTTATTTTTGATTAAATAAACAGAGACTGTAGAAATTATTACTACTATTCAATCCATCAGAGGATGAAGGTGAAAAAAATGAGCTTATAAGAATATCATGTAAAGCCATATTGTACGAAAATCTTAATAAATATAAAACAGATAAATAAATAAAATGTGATATAAATAAAATATGACAGTTCATAATATCCATGATCAAGAGAAATTCATCATATCAAAATAATAGAAAAACACATGAGACAGGGTAAGGTAATATGTTAAGTTTTAATTTTATTTGAATCTTAATAATATATTAGTTTATATATTATTTTATTTATTGTTTACATAACATTGTTAAAAACTATATAAAAAGAGCTAAAACGAATAACTTAATTATCATACAGTCTTAATCACCGTGATATCGTGAAAATGCTGGCTGCGTTGTCTCGTTGAATACTTATACTTAGCCTTTGGGCGAGAAAAGAACCAGCCTTCTTATCACCAACAGCAACGACCAGCCTCGGATAGAGTTCCTTTAGGAACTTCACCGCACGTGGAACCCACAGACCGACCGTCTCTACAGCATATTATATTAAATCATTCTGTGAACATAAACTCAAGTAAGAAAATTGAAGTAACTTACAAAATATTATCAAAAATACAGAAATTTATAGCAACAGTGAGACATTAAAAATTAATGTGGTGGTTATCTGCAAAGCGTGACAATTGAGAAAAATTATGCCAACCACGGAAGGAGCCCATATTTAGTGATGCACTTTAACGGATTAATGAAGAAGAAGGAGAATTTAGAAATTTGACATTTAAAAAAAATAACATAAAATAAAGTCTAAAGGAGAAAACACTTCTGACAAAAATCTGTGACTGCATTCTTTATTGTTCAGCCGTAAATACTTTCTGTACATCAATGTAATCGCTATTGGAATCCCGATTTTCGGAAATATTCTCGCTTAAACGTGATGTAATAAGCGACTAACTGTTCTAACACTAAACTATGCGCTGAATTTCTATTACCTACATGAAATATTAGAGATAGGTTAAAAAAATTATGGATAGATAAAACACCGAAGTGATTTGATAAGTTTCTTATTGTTGGTTTTAACTTAAAAAATCTGGCAAGACTAAAATAATGAGATTTACTATCTGTTCTACAATACGGATACAGTGCACTCTTTCAAAGCATATTTATTTTTTATTTACGCATTAAGGTGATAGAAATTAATTCTACAGTTGATCAGTAAACAAAACGATAACATCTACCTACAAGATATTTAAAAAAAAGAAAGTAATGAAAAGCAGCGGTGTATAGGAATACGGTCTAAGTACTTTACTTCTTGGTACAAATAGAGCTTTCTATTTTGTATTTTCACCATTTCATCCTATAATAATATAATTTACAACAAGCCAGAAACTTTGGAACGAATAAATCTTTCTAAATTATTTATCGGTGTCGTATTTCTTCCCTAACTTTCGAAATCTCTTAAATACCTTTTGTCTCGTCTTTCTTTGAAAGAAAACGTAGTTTATTGATAGATTTTTTGGTAAATAACTTTATATCGATTTTTGTTTATTTGAAATATAAAGGTGTCAATATTTTTTTTTCATTTTGCATTACTGTAAGTCCACCGGTTCCGGTTCCGGTCCTTAGCCATCTGCATCCACCTATTTCCTGTATCTCTGACGAGGTCGTCACTCCAGTTAGTGAGGGAGCTGCACTATATTTTGAGACGATGTGAAAGACTACCATTTGAAAACCTTTCTCCCCAGTCTGTTGTCGGTTCATCGAACTAAATGGCTGGCCCATTGCCACTTCAGCTTCCTTGTCCGTTGAGCTACGTCGGTTACTCTAGTTTAAATATTTTGTACGGACGTCGGTAGCAAATTTGTGTCCAGGATAAAACTTTCTTCTTAGCGTAATACCGTAGCTAGCATTATGCAAGGTGTCATCTTATCCTGTATCGTACCTGTTGATCTTTCTCCTCTTTTTATTTATTTATTTTTGAGTTTTTTTGAAAGAATTTGCTATGTATCAATAAGTTCTTTTTTTGTCTTTACTTCTATATTTTTATATATTGTTTTTATTATTATATGTATGTTGTTATCTTTGTTATATTATTTTTTGGTGTACAATTAAAAGTATTGTTTTGTATTGTAACTCGGTTTCCACTTCAATATTTTTGAGAAAACCACCAAACACTTCTTAATTTACATCATATGAGAAAAAACTACTTAATATTTATGTGACTACTTACACATATGAATAACGCCGCTGTCAAAAATTCCTAATATAATAATTACAAAGGGGGCGTCAATAAATTACGTGAGGTGTTTTTTTAAATTTTCCCCCCTCCCCCATCCTCCAATCTCACGTGAGATTTTTCAAAATGTGGGTTTCTTATGTAAACACGTTGAATTGTTATTGTAAAAAGAAAAAAACATTAAACGTCCTATAACTCAAAAAGTATGGACATTAGAAAAAAAGTTTCAAACCAAAGTTTTAGAAAACATACTTCTTCTTCGATCTTTAAAAATAGATTTATGCATTTTATTGATTAATCTAATGTTTCAAGAGTTATTGGCCGCGATAGAAAAACCGGTTCATTAAATGGGCCATAAATCGTAAACGGTAAGTTTAAAAAAAAGTTCACTGGAAACAAAAGATGCGAAATTTTATTTCTTTTTCAAGATGGGGCTTGAAGCGCCACCTGGATCTGTCAGCATTTTGTGATTTTATGCTGAGTAAGTGATCCTAAACCTTTTAAAAAAATAAAATTGGATCGGACATTTAGTGCAAAGTTAAATTCTATTTTTACTGTACTATTTCATTAAACATTTTATTTATCAACGTCTACCAATCGTCGTTTCTCTAGCGCTCATACAAATAATTCGATATTTTAATTGTTGATAATTTTTATTTTTGGATAAGAATATGGTAATAACTCCAAGTTATATTTTCCTTCATTAAAAATATTGTCTTTGGCCAAACCTGTTATACTCTTTGGCTTGACCATAGGTTTGACTAATTGGTTTAATAATCTGACATTTCAAATGTGGTTAATCGTATTACGATGTACGATATTTTTTTTATTTTATATTTAAATCAGAAAAAAAATTGCGTGATATTTGCCTAGACCCCCTCTCTCCAACGTAAGATTAGATGAGATTTGACTCGATCCCCTCCCCCTTAAACATCTCACGTAATTTATGGACACCCCCAAAGCATCTAAGGTATATAATGTAAACGGAAATATACAAACAACCTAATAAAACCGAAAGCTCATCAGCCACCATATCTACGTTTCTGGTACAAGATCTGAAATTAAATATTCGTCGTTCTAGAAGTAAATCGTCCAAATATTGAATGTTGCAATTATTTTAGTCATAGAGTATATATTGGTAAAAAGCATTTCAGAAATGATAAGGGACCACCATCACTTCAATGGCTTTTAGATAAAATAATACTTACACCTGCAATTATTTCGAAATGGAGGCAGGCAGGTTTTCTTTTACTGCGATTAAATTCGCCTGCATTAAGAAAAGTAATACTAACTACACTAGTAGTAAACTTAGTACTAATATTAGTAAGTATAATGTTTTTGTATTACAGTTTTTTGAAAGTTTGAAGAAAATATAGACAGACGATACTTTTTTCTTATTATCACCATTTGAATTTTTTTATGATTATTTCTTTACGTAACATTAGTTAACTAAGTAACAGGACTCCTTTTAGGTCAATGAATAAATCAGGGTAGGTGTCGCATGCTTACCCATTTCTAACCGCTAAATAACCTAAAATGTAAATGAAACTTCTCAGATGAAAAATTGAACAAAATTTGGTTGAAAGAGTGTGCTAGAATGATCTTTAATAAGAAAGTAGATTTTCAAATGAAAATTAGACTTAAAGCTTAGGTTTATATGTCTGTCTTAATCCATTACTAAAAAAACAATTTAAAGAATACAATAACTGACATGTATCGTATTCTTTAAATTGAGTGGTGTGAGTAGGTTCTGTCGTTATATTTTTGAATTTCTGGAGTTCGAATTTCGAGTTTCGAACGGATAAATTGTTTTCTGTTGGTCATCAGATCGGTTCACACAGCAGCCTTCTAGCACCAGTTTCCCCCGATGATGTCTCCTTGGGAAAGAATAATTCCATCTTCCATGCCTAGCCTATCTGAACGGCCTCCAATTGATCAATTAATTTTTAAAATGCGTATGTCTCTTTCAATTTATAAGTACTTACAAAAGAAATAAAACTGTAATTTTTAGGAATAACTTTGCTAAAGCAAGATTTATAGTAGTACAAAAAGCCATAATAAAGTGCGAAGAACGATAAAAGTAAACATAAGTATGCGCTTTTGATTTTGTAGAAGTTTATTTTTGCCAGAGTAGCAAAAAGTAACTTTTGCGTTCTGTTAGCTAAACGATACAATTTTATAAATAAGCATGAAAAGAAGCAATCTTCAACTAAACGAAACTGTATAATTATTCTCAACAAATCGTTGTCTAATATTTATATCAGTAAATAGATATAAATGGTTGAACCTAGATGAAATGACGATAAGGTCCATGGATGTAAGACCGTACCGTTTTGCATACATAATACTATATTGTTTACTAGATTGCCAGGCAGACGTTGTTCTGCCTTTTTCGACGACCCTTTGTTATGTCCTATTAAAAACCCTTAAATTCGCAAGAAAAATAATTGTGGGTCACTCATGGGCAAAAAAACTATCCTTTCTCTCAAGTTGAACCAAACTGCAAACGGTGTGCAGATTTGATTAAAATCGGTTAAGCAGTTTAGGAGTCCATCGCGGACAAACAACGTGACACGTCATTTATATATATTAAGATATATTATATATAAAGTATTGTATTATATATATCTACATATAATACAATAACTTATACATACTATATATAAAATCATAATCTCCCTTCACATCCGTTCCTTCCCGCACGGGTCTCCCTAATGGGGAGGGGGCTAGATATTGGTGGTCATATTTTGTTTCTACAATGAGAGGCGCGCTCTGCTTAGGTGAATGTGGAGACGATAGGAGCGGTAAAAAAGGACGTGCTCTGCCACCGCTCGCCCAGTGCAATACAATTTTCGTCGTGTCCGCAAGGCCATAGAGAGAGGCCTCTCGCAGCTTCCCCAGGTAAGTGTCCATCCCTTAATTTTAAGCTGTTTTTATTTTGTTGTTCCTTTTTCTGCAGCAGCTCATATTTCGTCGTGCCGGCTAACGCATTAAATTAAATTTATAGCAAGTATATTCATATCATTTATTTCCTACCTTAAACGAAATACTAGTACGACCTGTATCTACGGGAACGCAATATAAAGACTTATTGTACACAGGAAGATTTCATACAGCTTTATTAAAAAAATGGTTATAGTTTATTATAGTAAGTATATAATATATATAAGCTTTCAACCAAAGAAAAATACCACCCAACTGTTATCGACCTTCACTAACAGCGTTTATAAACATTTAGATAATAAAAGACACGTCTTGGTAGTCTTTGTAGACTATACTAAAGCGTTTGATACAATTAATCATAACAAGCTAATAGACAGTCATAATGATAGTAGTATCAGAGGACCTTTATTGTTATGGTGCAGAGATTACCTTAATGACAGAAAATATGCAGTAAAAGTGGGTGATGCCATTAGTTATTATGTTAACTCTTTGGTAGGCACTGCACAAGGCTCTGTAATTGGACCATTGCATTACATCACCTATGTTAATAGTCTGGCAAACATCATCAGACGTTGCGAAATATACCAGTATGCCGACGATACGTGCCTCGTTGCAGCAGGCGAAAATATTAACGAAAATGGCCGCATTCTGCTAGAAGAACTTAATATATTAACACAATGGTCTCACGATAAAGGATTAGCTATCAATGCTAGCAAGACCAAGCTAATGTATATAAGTTCAAGTCACAATAGGAGTAAAGTAATACCTAGCATTATTGTGCATGACCACCTATGCCTTCACAAAGGACAATTGACTCTCAATTGTTATTATGCAGAATTAGAGCCTGTAGAAACTCAAACTTACTTAGGACTTATAATAGATAATCGACTCAACTGGAAACATCATATTGAAGATGTGTGTAATAGACTTCGAAGTATAGTAGCAAAATTTTCCATAATTAAGTATAAAATCCCCTATAGAATTCTGCTACAATTATATAAATCACTGGCCGAATCTAAAATTTCATATGGCTTGTCTAGTTATGGACGAACTTACACATCACATTTAGATAACATTTATTCATTGCAACTACGCATCTTAAGAACTATAGTCCCAGACTAAGTTAAATACTTACACAGGGATTCGGATTACCATAACCTATTCGATTACTGCAAAGTTATACCGGTGCATAAAAAAAGTAGAATATACTCACTTAAATGAAGAATTTTTAGCGAAGATTTAAAAAAATATGACATTTCTAACTATTCTAAAACCCGCAGTGCGGCCAAACCAAAATTAGATAAACCTAATTATAATAATTTATACGGAAAACATACTTTAGAATACATGGTTCCGAATTTAATTAATCATTTACCAATATCTTTTCAAAATGAAATTAATCATAAAAATATTAAACACAAATTAAAAACTATTGTACGAACTGTATATATCAGACTTTAGACTAAAAAATAATAAAATTAAATACTATAATCCCCACTAACTATATTTCCTATATTTACCTATATGATATACAACCTAAGAATAATAATTAATATTCGTTTACTATTAAATATTAAGTAACTAACTAATTGATACCCCCTGTATACGAAACGCAGGAACGACCGGTTTTTGACGCGGTGATATGGGCGGTGGCAAGACTCACACCTCTCTTGTTCACTATGAGTTAACTACGTATGTATTGACGATTTACCGCGTGTTGACCGTGCCAATTGATGTTTAGTGTTTAATAGTGTTGCATTAAATATATTTTCTAGATTAAGGTGTAGCTCATATTTAAAAAAAAATATGTCGGTATATATAATTTTTTTTAGTAAAGGGTAGGTAAAGTATTTCATTAAGCTTATGTTGTACCATATTATATAATCTTTATCATGTATAATCTGTTAAATAAATACATACATAAATAAAATAATAAAATAGGGTCACTAAATATAGATATAGGTTTTTGTTTTAATTTCTATCGTGTGGTCATAAACAAACACCTATTTTTTACTTTAAGCAGAAATACCTAGATAAACTTTTTCGTCATCTCGCCTTCACGCGATGCACTAAGTTCTATCGACCGATTGATGACGTAAAATCTATTCAAAGACTACCTATGTAACAAAACGTAGACATGTCGCACAAACTGTCATCCCCAGCATGGCGAGTACGGGAAAATGCTACAAGAACGAACGTACATTACGTTCGTAGACAACATTCTATAAAATCTATAAATAACAGTCGTAATAAAATGTGGCCGGAGTCATATTTGATCTCGACTGTTACTTAATAAGAATAATACTGACTTCCGTTATTTTTATTTTTAAATAAAACTGCCAGATGAAATAGGTTAGTTAATCGATTTTAATACAAAAATAGAAAAAAGACACAGACAGTTTTTTCTTCTTTAGTTAAGTTTAAGAAACTTCTTATTTAAATAATGGTTCCCTCGTGACACCTTAACGTTTCAAAATAGTCGTAAAAATAAATTGACTGAATAAATTAATAAATCGATTTCACAATCGATTATCAGTATTTCATACAGGCCACAAAGCGGAAATATCAACGTTAATTTAAAAACTAAAAACGTCACTCAAATCATTTGTTACTTTTGTTCACAGAGTACTTTTTTTATATCGGGAACTTTTCTTTGGCTCTGAGATTGCGGTGGTAGTGAATATTTTCTGTTGTTTTGCTGTGCTGTAATAATATTCCCATCTTTAACGACTCTGGCTACGTATAAAGGATGCTGACGGTTTCTTTTCTGATTTTACAAGAATACATGTGCAAAATGATAAATGATTTTCCCCAGCTCACACACAGTAATTTCATAAAAATATCTTAAGGTATTTATCAAATTAAGTGGGCTAGGTCCCATTATGGTGAACACATACAAGATGGGAGATATGGAATAGAAGTGTGTCTAGAAACGGACAGCAACCTACTAATAGAATTGTCTTTATTCGACCTCTTAATAATCACCTAGAATAGTACTATCCAACCATTCTAGCTGGCTATTGAGAGATCGAATAAAATCGAGACATATACTTAAGCTCAAAAACATATTTTACATATATTTTAGTTGACAGTCCTCTTAATGAAAGAGAGATAATCAAACAGTATTATTTCAATTCTTTGTAGGAAAAAGAACTGTAGGTTGCTGTTGTCATGTAATGTCCATAATATAGTACCTAAGCTGGGCAAGGCGTCAAGAGAATTTAATACCACCTGCACCGTTTTTAGACGATATTTTATTTGTTTATGATGAAATGGACGAATAATAAACCATTAAAAGAGAAAATGTTCTTAATTCATCCTCCTTCTACTTTTTTTATAATTACTTCAAACTTCTAGAATTTAGTTGGACGGCGGCGTCTGCATCTTCTATTTGTGAATGTCCTACAATACATAAAATTATGGTGAAGTCTAGTTTACAATAAAGTCTAATAATTATTTTCTTAATGTGTAATGTGAGAGCTTGGTGTGAGAATAACCATGAAGCACTCGTAAACATTTTAGTTTTTTTTAACATGGTATTGATATATAAATAAAATAATACAGTAATCGTTGCTATAACATCAGGCCCAGCTTTCTATGAACTTTCGCCCGTCTCCTTCCATGGCTTTAACGATCACATTATTCCCGCCCACACGCAAAATACGTACTTAGACGTGGAGTTGCGGAAAACAGCCCGTCGTTGATGTTAAATCATAACTTGATTTTTAATCGAGAATAGATATAGAGGTTTATGAGCCACAGAGTCACTTACCATTGGGTGGACTGTTTGCTCGTTTGCCACCCTTATTCTACAAAAAAATGCAATTCTTCCGCACATTCTTCGAAAAGGCACAATTTATTATATATTAGGAATTATCTGTATGTGGCAGATAGTAATTATAGTCTGTAAGAGATAGTTTCTAATATGTAAAACAGCTTCACTTCTCTTCACAAGTATTGTATTAAAGATTTTACTATAGAATAAGGAATAATCACCCCTGAAAATAGTAATAGAATGCCTAGTTTTTAGTATAAAGGGTTCTTTACGAAACATAGCAAGATTATGCTGCCGTTTTTATTAGTATCACGTTTACTCTTTCCCATCAGATATAATAAGATTTAGATAGGTTAATTAGACATAACTAGAACTATATATTTTATAATTTTCACTTTTGGCTTATGAGCGTCGTGCGTGGTAAGTGATTATATAAAACAAAGAAATATCCTATATCCCACAGTTACCATTAACCCTACCTACCCCCATATATTGCTTCATAGGGACATATTTACCATAGTAAGTATGCTTGTCAAGCGGGTAGGCGCTGCCCATCGCTTGAGCTGTCTCACTCTGTCGCCTCTTACGACACCCACAGGATAATATGTGGTAGGTAGTGATACTATAGATATAATTCACATTATAAAATATAATATTGTATAATGTGAATTACCTACACAAACGTCGCGCATTAGTATCGAAAGTACACACCACGAAAGTCGTAAAATAATATTTTTCCCATTTAACATTTTACAATCAGTTTACACAGCCGTAAAGAGGATACGTTGCCATAATCGTCACTATTGATAAGCGGATGTTTCTTCGCGTCGACATCATACATTTGATATTGTATTACTGCGGGCGGCCGCTCGCGATAGCGCCTGTGTGCAACATATACAAAGCGCCCATTTTTTCCTGTAATAAACAAGTAATATAAGCTTGCTTTACAAGTAATGTTTAAAAATTGGAATACTTATTGAAATAAAAAAGTTCCTTTACATAATACTTTATATAAATATAAGCATAGTGATGAAAAATTACATTCTTAGGGCTTATGAGACTTATATAGCTATATGCATACAACTTTAGGTTGATTTTGTTACGTTGTTTTGATGAAGATTTTAATGTAGCTATTTCGACGACATTCTAGTTGTTCTCTTGAATTTGTGATATTCCTAAGAGCACTTATAGGGGTAAAATAATTAAACTTTTAGCAAAAAGTACAAAGTGACCTAAAAGCTATAAGATATACCATAGAATACTATAATACATATAAACAATAGAACAGGTGAGTGGGCGGAGCCCATGTAGCCACTAATATGTCAATTTAGACGTATAAATGTAAACACAATCAATCGTTTCTAATATATGTGTCAAGCGTCGCTGCATGCAAATTATTTAAAAAAAAGCAAATTGTGCAAAAATTACGTGTCGAAAGGACAGCGGGAAATGGAATTTAAATAAACAAGACATATTCTATAACCACTAAGTTGCAACTATTTATATTTTGTGAATATTAGAAAAAAAAATAAAGAAATATTTATGTGTCAAAAACGCTAATCGAAAGTCTAAACTGTGTTTGTAGTAATAATGACTGATAATATGACGTAATTGCTTGTATGTGTGCTCCCGGCGACGCTGATCCTCGTACAAAATAAGGTTGACAGCCATTCTAGTGTTTATTATAGTATTCTATGAGATATCCACATAATTGCTTCTGAAGTCGATGCTTTAAATCTTCGCTATGTCTAATCACTGACTTCAGAACTCTAATGTTAAATTAGTTTATAAGTTTTTAAATCGATTAGTATTTTACATTAAAATTTAATTATTGTTTTCAAATATTATGTTTAAATACGATTTAGTAAACTTTGAGAGCTTGTGCTATTAAATCTTTGCTTAAAAGTTATTAAATCTGTAATTGAAAAGTTATGGTTAATTAAAGTCTTTCTGGAGGAACCCTTCTTCGAAATATTTTACTTACTTTTTACGGAACGTGCCACTGAGTTCCAATGGCTCAACGTTACAAAACGAAATTCATTTATTTTATTTATTCGTCGCTGTAATGTTCTATTAAAGTTTGAGTACAAAAATTAACTTTAATTGCATTCTTTTGTTTTTAACGACATTTCCAATTGTGCGCCATGAAAATTTATTGTAGTTTTGTGACAATATGAGTAATTAAGATAATGAAGTTGTTCTTTTTATTTTGTTTGAAATGTTCTATTGTGATTCTCTTATTTAATCGAATTGATCATAAATACATTATTTCGAAATAAGTGTAAGTAAGTGAAAGCTATCTTTCAGTGTCTTCTACACTGGAGCCATAAGATAATCCATCATCCCATATCGTCCCCGTGGTTGGTATAACAAGAGACGACGAAGACTGAAAATCCTACGGCCTGCTATTGATGTCAGTATAAACATATTGAATATATCATTATATTTTTATATTGTTATAAAATTAATCAGTTTTTGTCTTTATTCATTCGACTAAATGTCGGTTTAAATAAATATCCCTTAAGAAAAAGATATTAACTACCCCATTATAGTGTATTTATAGTTGCATTAGGACGTTTTTCTATAATACTGTATTCTTCTAGGCGTTTTTTATGGGATAGGTTGACAAACGAGCATACAGTCCACCTGATATTAAGTGGTTGCTATGGCCCATAGACATCCACATCTATATCGATTACGAATCAAAATGCAGGTGCGTTGTCACCCGTGAGTACTAAGATGGAATGCCTCGTTTCCAGTAAAAAGGGTCTCGGTTCTCTATACTCACCATACGAAACACAGCAGCATTAAGCTACTATTTTACACTGGTGTTCTGTGAGAGCGTGGTCCTTCTCCGGTCGAGCCGACCCATTCGTGCTACCACTATACTACACTATAACTGCAGCATGGCATATATATATATAGTACCCGTTTGACCTCGGGATTTTTCGCTCGGGTTTTTGTAATTCGTGTGTTTTGGAAATTATAATATTTAGATA
>CAJQZP010000167.1:0-27145 GCA_907164705.1 Parnassius apollo | reverse complement strand
GAGGAGCGTCAAGTTGTATATAAAGGAGACAATCAATTTTTGTATGGAGAATGGGCCCACCACAAATTTTCGCGTCACGCAATGAAATGGATGTCGATTTATTCCTTATAATTTATAGTTTACAAAAGTAATATTAGTTTTACCACATCTAGACGGAAAATCGAGAAATTGACAATTAAAATATGAATTTTAAAATAACCTATAAATAAACTAAAAGCTATTTATAGTGGTTTTTACCGGTATTTTAAGTTAAAATAGTGCACTGTTGAATAATAGTTCATATAAAACCAAGTTGTAGGTACATTCAGCATTTTCAGGTACTTCAATATTTTTAGTAGTTACGGCAAAATATAGTGCCTGTCTGTGTACAAATGTGGTATGGATACAATTTTTTACATATATTGATTGTGAGTGTACTTCCCAATTACCGTTAAAATAATATGAATAAATTCAAGATGACTAAGGTATAATATATCCATTTATATTTACAATATTACCAACACACGTTATATAGTAAGAAAGATGTTTTAAACTGACTGTGTAAAAAACAAGTTATAATGCAACCGTATTTATAGATGGTAAATCATCATTTCCAACATAGTCTATATAATTCAGACATATAATTCAGATCTATTTATGCAGACAGACAGACAGGCCCGGTGTCAAGACTTTTTTTAATATGCTTTGGTTGATTATTAAATACCTAATTATACATCTTAAAATGACTGGGTTCTAAAATACCAAAATGACTAGGTAATATCATGCTTATCTGTTATTACACACTGATAAATTGTGAGGAAGTAAGATGTTTTGAACTGTTTGTGCCAGGATAACAAACACACAGGTATAGTTTAATTGTATTTATTATTAGCGATCCGCCCCGACTTCGCACAGGTGATTTCTGGATTTCGACAACAGCGCCACCTACCGAGTCCATATGTGAATATGAATCATATAGAGACCCGTTCAAACACACATAAACATATCATCAAAATCGCTTGGATGGTTTCTAACGGACATAGGTAGAAACATTTTTCGTGTTTTCATATCAAAAGATCATATTAAAAGATTTTTTCAAAATAACTTGATGGTAACATTTCTATTTATGATACGATATTGATATGTAATAAGTCCCAAAGATCATGTATAATCACTGCATTAATTATGGTTAAAATCGTCAGTGTTTTATGAGTCCTCTTTTAAAAATAACACAGCAGACAGGTGCAGTGCCGGCCCTTTGTTCATTAAAGTATTCATCTATTAGCAAGTATAAATCCCATACATCATTAAAATATAATGTCTCGCCCGTTTACGATATTATTAGAAATCAGAAGGATATTGTCAATTAAAAAGAGATAAAAAAGGGTGCCAAAGCAATAAATTCAACTTTGCTCGGCGTTTATTTATAAATTACACATATAACATAATATATAACAGATAATAAAACACACAGTAAAATAGAAATAGTTCAAATAAGCAACAAAAATTACAATTTTTAGTGATCATTATTCATCATCATTACAACAGTCCACTGCCGAACATATGGCTCCTAAATTAAAGATATAATGTAAAATATTACAGAGGCCTTCCGTGAATTGCCATCACGTTCCGTCCCGTATGGTGTCGTTAAAGTCGACAGAATAAAATAAAAATACTAGGAGATGGGGAGCAGCATCTTCCTATAGAATACCACAAAAAACTTTGGTTGCCACAAGTGAAGCAACTATAGCAAAAATGATCATTTATATTACAATATTAATACGCATTAAGATTAATAATCATCATTCATCATTTTCAATATCATTACTTGAAAGTAATATATCATCTAAAAAAGATGCAGGTGGTTCAACCTCATCTCGATGCCGTGCCCAAGATAGAAACCAGACAACAGACATGACATGTGCACAGCAGCCAACAGTGCGTCTGCCTACCAAACAGTTGCAACAGTACCCAGTAAGAGCAGCCCTAGTGTTAGCAATTGATGGGTTGGTGTCAACTAGTATATAAGTGTAATAAGTTTTTTTACTAGTGTGCCTTGATTGTATCCTACCTCGCAATAGATAACTATTTGGACCAAAATCATGGACAGATTGCAGGTATACCTCGATTTTATATTCTCCAGAAGCCCTGACATGCTCCCCGTAATAACTACGAGCTTGTTTAATTTGATAAATTCCTAGACTAAACAGAATGAGATCCTGGAATGTCAGTTGAGGAAAACTATCCAGCTCTGGAAGATTACCATTAATGCTGGCAAATCGCACTCTCACTCTATTTAAATTGTGCATTTCTACGTAGGAGGCTAAATTATTTGGAGTGTTTAGTTTGGCTTGAGCAATTGCCAATATCTCTACAGCATGAAAATTATTACGAATCAACGTATGAAATCGATTTATTAATGCAGCTGCAATTTTAAAGTATAGCATGAGATGAGTAGATGCAGTATTAAAATATTCCTGACGAAATAATTTGAAGTCCCGTTTAAATCTCCCATTTACAATTTCAATCACCCACCTGCACAAAGTTACACATCTGGACTTGTTGGCAGCAATGGTTGATAATTGTATTTCACCAGCTTGTTTAGATTCAGGCATGTAAGCCTTATAACCACATTGCTGCAAGAATGGAATTGCATCCCTAAAACCTCTATCAAGAATAAATACATCGTTTTCTCTAAAATAGGTTCGCAGTGGACTACTATCGTTGAACAGTCTAAGAATTATAGAAGCATCTGATTCTGTTGCAGGATATGGTCCAAAAACATCAAGGATATAACCATTACAGCACACTATTAAAAATGGCTTAACTAAGTTACGATACTTATGTAAACTATATGTTTGCTTCTGGTATAAGTAATTACTACTTTTTTGCACATAAATGTATGTACCATCACATATTACTATGGCTGGCATAAATTCAGGATCCATATCTGGATTACCAAACAAGCCATTTGGTATTGTCAAGTTATATTGAGCAACTTGTTTAATGCATAAGGTATTTGTCCCTAAATGCAGTTGGATGAATTGCTCTTCAAAGCACTGACTTACAATATTTAAGTGATTGAACACAGTCGATGAAGCTACATTAAATAGAGAAGCTATGCGTTCATTGCTATCACCTGTACGAAGTTTCACTAAGAACATAGCTAGACTTCTTTTAGGTGATTTAACTCTTTCACTGATAGATGGAATTTCAACTAGTAACTGTTCAAATTGGTATTTGGTAAATCCTAACCAATATTTGCATAATATTGAATTATGTTCAATGATATTTAAAATATTATAATTTTGAGTAACACTACTTTTAAGTAAGGAACAAAGGTTGTCTATCTGAGATGCAGTAAAATCTGAACAGTTACTACTCGTGAATAAATTATTCCAATCATTGTGGGGTTCATTTAAATGGTATTCACAAATACGAGCGCACAGTGGCACATAAAATGAGTGATCTATCAGCAATCTCTCTTTAAGTAGTTTAGGTATTAAAAATCTAGATGAATGATTACATGACTTAAAAATACAGTGACGGGAAGTAGAAGCAGCACGCTTATAATTAGCCATAGTAATTGTTGATGCCGCTCTGGAAATGGCAGGGGTTACAGGTGCAGGTATAGGGGGTGGTTGTGGGATGTTACCGATGTCTTCTATATTCATGGATTGTAGCTCAATATCCCTGTTCTCATTTTGTTGTCTCTGTCTCCATACAGCTCTGGAAGCCCTCAGCCAGCAAGGACTGCATACTCGTTCTAAACGATCCACCTGAAAAAAGTTATTTTTTATCAACTAACAAAATGAACTATAGTTTTACAGTGTCTACTCTAAATATTAATAATATTTATTATTGTTCTATTTATTTCAATCTTTCTAACACTAAATAGTTTTAATGTCTTTTAAAATTATAAATATTAGCATGCAATTGTTTCCCCTCATAATATTTTTTGTGGCACTACTTATTTAAATAGAAATAAATAATACATCACATATCAGACAAGAAGTAATTATTTTAGAATTATTAACAATATTTCACTAAGCCCAAGTTCTTTAAAGTTTCAGATAACATTGAATGATTAAATTGAAAAACTGTCATTCTTTACGAGTTGGGGTACTTTCAACTAATTATAAATAATTTTGTAAATCTTAACAAAACAGAAAAGATTTGATCTTGATTCTCTAGGGTGAAATATCGATTCACTAGATCGATTTAGTACTATATATCGATATGACATTGACAGATAAAACGTCAAAAACGTGAGAATATTTAATTAATTAGTTGTTTACCAATATTTTCAAAAAATAAATAAAAATACTTCGATGCTGCTCCGGTAGCAAAACTCGCGTGTAGGTGCTTCAGATAAACTCCCTTGACGCCCCCCCACAGTAACAGAATCTTCAAATTGAGGCGACCGAATTGTAAACCCAACCCGTTTTATTTATACTAATGTCTTTTAAGGTAAAAAATATTACTTGTATAATAAGTACAAAAGCATACAAATATGGGTGTAAGATAAGGAAGAAGTATCGTTCATCTAATAACTAAAAATAAAAAAATTGGTTATTAATGGCAAATATCCCCCCATAAGACAATCTATGTTCAGCAGTAGACTTTTGGTAGACTGTAAATTTAAAGATAACCTGTTAGTGAACTGCCATGTTGAATGAGCATAAATATCAGACCAAATTGTATGCAAGGTGTCTGATTTTACAAACATCAATCTGTGTACCAAAGCGATTGTGGCAAATCCTCTGGGCTGCCTATTTGAGGCAGGGGACCATTTACAGCCTTTTAAAATAAGGTAAGTACCTGGTGTGATGGTATCCACTGCAAAATAATATCTCTTTCTTCAGAGTTAATAGGCACAATCCGTCTACGGTGTGCTCTTAACATTGAAGATCCACATGGAATACAAATATTCCTGTACCCAAATCTTCTAATGGAGTGAGCTGATGCAACACTTTCTTGCAATATTCTTAGGCAGTTACAACAAACTGCATCAAGTGGGTGTAACTGAAAAAATCAGGAATTAAAAATAAAAGAGTAAATAAATATTAAGTTCAGATAAATGTACATTTTGAGGAGGGAAGCGAAGTTGGCATGAAAGTGAATGTTTGATGTGGAACCCTATATTATTTGAAATACAATACATTTTCAATTAAAAAAAAATTGGAAATCCAAAAGACAAATATCGATTAATATATTATGATTTTACAATATTTACAGTATTTCAGGTATATCATATAGTGATAAATAAACTTTATAATATTAGAGTATTATGGAGTTGTGTAATATTAGTAATATATGGGGGGAGGCCTATGTTCGGCAGTGGAGTTTAATTGGCTGTAACGGTAATATTACAGTGGATTGAAATATTTTTCATTGCACAAAATAACTTACTTTTCTATTTACATAATATTTTATCCTTAGAATAAATATTGACACATATATACCTATACTTTTTCGACTTTGATTTCTGATTGACTGACAAAAGATAATTAGACACACATAACATGTGATACATCATACCATGCCACAAAAACTTCTTTTGTGTATATTGTGTGACTTTATTTTATCTATTATTTAAATTAGATTTCACTAATAACATAAAACTTCAATACTTTAACATTTAACACATTAGTAAGACCTGTGTTTATCATTTGTTAAAGGTTAATTCAGTATAAGTTATAGATTTTACAAAATTCTAGGAGGAAAAAATAAACTTTTATATTACTCACATGGACTTTTACTCGTCAGTTTGCATTTTCGAATGTCATTGGCAAATTATATACATAAATGTGATATAGGTATTTAATATTTGACTTACGTGCATGATATAACCCTTAGGTTAAACATTTTTTGCATCAATTAGACATTAACATACTAATCCACTTGTAAGCAGTAAAACTACGTGAATTTTCATTTTTAAACTTTTACTTTAACACGAACACAGTTTACATCAATTTAAACAAACAAGTTTATGCCATATTATATTTTTACAGTCAATGCCAGTCAATGGAGTCAATGCAAAGAACTATGCCTGTAAGTTGGTAAATAGCAGGAAAGAATGCAGTGTCATCTTGTGTCAAAATATAAAATAATTCAATCAATATAATATATCATTTATCAATTTAATATAACGAAAGATTAAAATTATAGCTATAGAAGGTATGAATTTATTAATAATATGAAGGGATATTTATTATTACTTTTAAAAACTTAAAATAATTAAGTACTTAATCATGTATAGATCGTTATGTGTGCCTGGAGTCTGTGGATCGTTTTCTTTCGTATTATTTCTAAAAAATCGTACCATATCCCATATTATTCAACAAAAATAAAAATATTAAGTAATACATTAATAAAGAAAATATATAATTTTCGTTTCCGCAGTATAGTAATATTGTTGGAATAAAATCGAGAGTAACAAAAATAATATATATTTCTCATAAAAGTTTAAATCTAGATAATATGTAAGTAGATAGATTGTATAGTGCAGTGATTAGCTTTCCATGAGATAATATTATACCTACCTCATGAGAAATCCACACAGATAAAAGTTGGCGCACATCAGCAGTTGTCTCGGCCAGTAATTGTCTTCGCACACTGCGTTGAAACCTGACTCCACAATTGCAACATACACTTCTATTTTCATTGTATGCTGATCTAGCAGATTCCATTTTCTTAAAATCGCATATAAATACAAAAAAACAGTAGCGTAACGAACGTCAATGCCGTTAAGATTAAAGACGTAGGTAATACCCCGCCGCCCCGCCCCGCCGTACCCGGCCGCCGGCCGCTGGGAATTACCGGAAGTCAATGATAAAATAACGTTTTGGTTCACAGTCATTTAGAACTATGTTATAACGTGATATTAGCTAAAATTTTTAGAAATTAAACATAAAGTTCTTAGTGGTATCTTTTTTTAAGTCAGCTTTGTGAAAAAATAGTTTTCTTTTTTATACAAGCTGCAAAATGACTAATTAGGTACACGCATTTTACCCATATTACACTAATCAGAACACGAATATCAAAACAACTAATTTTTTTTCGTATTTCTTGATTCCGTTTACATTTTCGAAAAATCTGTAGGCCATTTACTATTATAATTTGGTGTCTTTTTTTTGATGTAATACCATTAGTGGACGTTAATATTTTTAGTGGGCCCAAAAATGATTGTCCCCTTTACAATTGCTCTAGGTTTTCGAGTGAATGTAATTATTTTGCACTTATTATTATTTAAAGGTAATAGATTTTCTTGGCTCCAATTCAAGGCCACATCAATGTATTTTTTCGGATTTATGGTATCTGATTCAGATTCAATACCCAGACTGAGTCTTAAGTCATCAGCAAAGGGGAGGCATTCAGAAAAACAAACGGTGTTCGGCAGATCATTTATAAAGAGCAGGAAGAGGGTTGGACACAACGTACTGCCCGACTAACGCCTGATCTCGTGAAGTAATCGCTGGAATTATACCCGTTCACCCGCACATACTGACATCGATTATTCAGAAAGCATGCGAAAAACCGAATGAGTTTGGGAGTAAAGCCAATAAATGCCAACTTTTCTAACAGTTTGTCGTTGTCAATGAGGTTGAAGGCCTTTCTGAAATCGAAGTATGCCGTGTCAACTTGTTTGTAATTATCCATCTCCTTATATATGTAGTCTACATGCGCAAATAAGTTCGTAGTGGTAGAACGAGCCTTACGGAAACCGTGTTGGCTATTGTGTAACAAATGGCTAACCTGATTATTAATATGTTTGATGAGAATAGACTCAAATATTTCAACAAACACTGATAAGACAGCAATTGGTCTAAATTCTGACACGTTCATACTCCCATCCCCTTACGGCACTGGTGTAATCCCGGAAAGTTTCCAAATTTAAGGGTACCTAGCATTAGTTACTGAAAGGTTATAGAGATGCAAGAGAGGCCCCTCCAGTACAGCTATACAATCTTTAGCCAAGAACCCAAGGATGCCATCAGGCCCACTGGATGAACGCGGTTTAAGACGTTTCACAGCCTCCTTCAAATGCCTCGTATTGACGGCGTTTATAGATACGGACGTAATGTCCTGGTCAAAATGTGCAGCTTGAACAGCCTTAATAGGATCCAAAAAAGAGTATTTTATGTGAATCGAGGAAATCTAGGATCGCTACGCAGGAAGCCGGCCGTTAATTCATCCAGCCAGAGACACTTGGGTTTAGTTGCTAGCCAAACGGGACGGGTTGTAAATTAAATGTATTTAAAAGGTATGTAAACGAACATCGCTTTTTCACTCTCGATCCAATAATAAAAGGAAAAGTTTCTCAGCAAAGAAAAATTATAAGGACAAATATATTATAATTTTTAAAACAACTACATTATATTTTTCTTCCTCCACTTCAGAATTTTAAGAACATGACGGTCATAAACTAAGGGCCTTTCAGGCTAGTATGTAGGGTTGCCACATGGGTGAGATTTGGCTGGATTGTTCAACGTCATGGTTTTAGGCAAAATAACCCGTAAAAATGAAAGCACGCTCCGCCTCGTCATCGCATCACGTGCTCATGAGTCTATGACTGGTACCATTGCTGGCCAGTGCAGACCGCCACTTGCGTGAATCGAAGTTGATCGTAGCGCTAATGGGCGCTTTTCCATTCACCGGCACGGCACCGGCCCCGGCACTGGCCCAGTTGCCGGAGAAGCAAAAATGTATTAAACGTATGGCATGTGCAGGTCGCTGGCGCCGGGACAGCAGGCGTCCCACTCGATGCTACCCGGTAAAACTGCATGTGTATTGTGTACGTATTGTAGAACTTAAGTCTGTGTTAGTTAGAAAGCCAAGCGTAAATCTACACCAGCACCTGGAAAAACGAAGGGGTCGTACCGGCGAATAGGAAAGCGCCCATGATGTCATAACTGTTTCTGTTGATTCATACCATGTTATTACATTTTAGAATATTGCCCAGAAATTTTGGTTTCTCAATTTGGCCCCCCTATAAATTCCTATGCCTTTTTTGAAAGTGTTATCCACGAGTCCATAAATTTTGAATTCCTCGTTTTTAGATGGATTTTCGGTAACAGTCGGCGCCTTAAGCTTTTGGTGGAAGGATTCACATAGTAACCAAACAACAAATAATCAAGTAGTTATGAAAAGTAAATAGAGTAAATGGGGCCTTGCACTCTATTGTGAAGAGTCAAAATGTGTCGAAAAAGGCACGTGTGGCAATTCACAATGCTGTGTTGGTTCCTACTTTAACGTATGGTAGTGAAAGTTGGGTGTGGCAGAAGAAGCACGAGAGTAGAATAAACGCAGTAGAAATGCGGTCGTTAAGGAGTATGTTAGGGCTGAATCTGAATGACAGGGTAAGAAATTGTGTAATAAGAGAAGAGTGTGATTTGCAAGATGATGTTGTGACCAGGATTAAGAAAGGAATGCTTCGGTGGTTTGGTCATGTGGAGAGAATGAATGAGGAAAGAGTGACAAAGAAAATTTATGGTGCAGAAGTGAATGGCAGAGTCGGAAAGGGACGTCCTAGGCGAAAATTTATCGACCAAATTGGCGATTTATTGAAAACGGGCCAAATTAGGAGTACCCTTAACCGACGAGCATGTATGCGTAGGTGTATGGATGTGAAGGAGGCAAGAGAGGTGTGTCAGGATCGTGCCAAATGGAAGTCTGTAGTCTCTGCCTACCCCTCTGGGTGACAGACGTGAGTTTATGTTATATGTTATGAAAAGTAACGCATATTAACATACCCGTAGTAATTCTTCAACATTTTCTTCGTCTTCTTCATCTTCAACATTTGCTGGCTCTTCTTGTAGTATTATTTGAAGTCTCGGACGCTGGACATTCTCCGTATATATGGGTGCGTCATGTAATATCCATCTATAGTAGAAAACGAAGTTGGTTATCAGCGTCTGTCTAGTGTCGACATCTTCGCACAGGAATTTGAAAGTACTTAATGCGGTTTAACCAGAATTTATTGAATTTATAGATTGAAATTATTGTTATAGACGAACCTATTGTGATAAAAAATATAATTTCAGTTTCAGTACAGAATAAATAATAGGTGTCAGTCGCGTTTGCCCAAGCCAAATACCGTACTACCACAATTTAAAGATTAAATTAAACTGTGATACTACATTATGCGATGAAAATAACTAAAGTAAACTGGTAGTTTTCTGTGAAGTGACGTCGTGAGAGACTCACAATATCATTCTGTGGGTGTTATAAGAGCATCTATCTTGTTAAAAATAGTTATAAAATGGTAACATCAAAAAAGCAAACTAGCGCTATCTATGGTTGTAATGTTTGAACTACTAGTTTTTGGATAATCTGTGCTTATCTCTATTTGAAATAACCTATTAGTTATCAGCTTTCAAAGAAATACGTTATTTTATTTATTAATAATAGTCTCTAGCATATACAGTAATCTAGTAATAATAGGTTTTTCTTTAGGGATTCTTTTTAAGTATATTTTAGTTAGTTTCGCCAGCATAGGTATAGGCCCTGTGTTTAACAATTGGGTTGCACATAAAACTGGAAAATTAATAGTAATGGCTTCCAAGGTATTCTTGACCAATGTGCCTAAGTTGAAAGGGCGCGAGAATTATCATGAATGATCTTTTGCTACGGAGAGTCTGTTAATCTTGGAGGGCACAGATCATTTTATCAAAAGGGAGCGTGCTGAGGATGCAGCCGCAGAAGATGCAAAATCCAAAGCCAAATTTTGACGATCGACCCATCAATGTACGCGCACATCAAAGACGCGTCAAGTACAAGGAATTTGTGGCAAAAACTACAGACCATGTTCGATGATTCTGGATTGTCTCGGAGAATAAGTTTATTAAGAAACCTGATATCAATTCGTCTCGACAACTGCGATTCAATGACGAATTATGTCACGCAAATTATAGATACAGTACAGAAATTAGCAAAAACATGTCTCTCAGTGAATGACGAGTGCATCGGGTGCTCTAGCCCTAGCAGGTTTGCTTGAAAAATACTTCCCAATAATAATGGCGATTGAACATTCTGGGATCGCCATTACAGGTGACTTAGTGAAGATAAAGTTGATTGACTTTGCGGCTAACGGCCACTGCGAACCTGGAAGTGCGTTTTTGAGTAGAGGACAGCACAATTGTAATAAAGTTGGCAGTATTGCTAAAGCCATGGAGTTTAGTATGGAGTAGTCCATTAATATATGATGTAGAGGTACTCCATAGCTACGAATAACATATGGAGTGTAGAGGTATGGAGTACACTCTGTATAAAAAGTGTCCGTAGGAATGCGCTCAATGAGGGTGACGTTACCGGATACACATTTTCAACTATTCTCCTATGGGAGACTGTCCTCTATACTCCATGGAATAACAGCTCAAATAACCATCGTGGGAGTTTTGGCGGGAACTTGGCCGTAGACAGATTGTCGTTCCTGTTTTGTCGCTTGAATAATGGTTTGAAGTGGATTTTGATTCATAAAATTAATGCGATTTTGTGAATTAAGTATCCTAGCGTGTGAATTTTTAGAGAAAATGACAAAACAAGTGCTTGGACGTCGATATAAACCTCAAGTTATTTTGATCGCTTGGGCGCCTTATAAACTTGATTGGCTGTCGTCATCAACTGTCCGCTAGGTTGAGCTGTCGTCAAATCTCCCAAGGGCATCGCAATGTGACGCATCAGCATATTGTGAAGAAAAAAATATATAATGAAGATTCCGAAATAAATGATTGGCTCAGAAAGGCTAGAACCCAGAGCCGTCAAGCCAGTTAATAAAAAGCATCATCATGGCGGCTGATTGTCTATGCAAAGAGTATAAATATAAACAGGAATTGTAGACAGAGAAGGCTGCAAGAATGGGAGGACGACGTGGAATTGGCGTTATATGCGGACGATAGCGCTTATTTCACCTCTTCCAGAAGAGCCCATATTGCCGCTGCCAGGATGCAACGCCTCCTGGACCTGTTGCCACCATGGCTAGATGAGTGGAGGATGGTCGTCAACGTTGGTAAGACGACCGCTCTGCTCACTCGCCGCCTCAGGAATCTACCACCTCCATTAACCCTCAATGGCCAGCAGATCGCGTACGAGAAGGCCGTGACCTACCTTGGGTGCCGGATCGACCGGGCGCTGCGCATGACTGCGCACGTCGACCTCGTCGTCCGCAGAGCACGATGTGCGCGGGCGATGCTACGTCCGGTCCTGGCATCCAAGTTACCACTTAATACCAAAGTGCGTGTTTACAAAACCTACATCAGAGCCATCATCACCTATGCTGCTCCGGCCTGGTACGCGCTTCTGAGTGAGCCTCTGAGGCGGCGACTGCAGGCCCAGCAAAACATGGCGTTAAGAACCATCGTCGGTGCGGGTCGCTACGTCCGGAATGACGTCATAGCGGCCAACCTGAAGATCGACACCATACAGGAATTTGTGGCCCGGTTGGCGCGCGGACTGTTCGACCGTGCAGACAACGGGCCGCATATACATCTTAACAACTTAGCGCCGCTACACACTCGCCCTCCGGACGGGCGACCCTATCCAAGAGAACTCCTCTCTATATCGATTAGAGAGTCGAGTAACACCCCTCAATGCCGCTGAAAGGCCAACCTTGACTTTACTGGATAACCTTCTTTTTTCGTAGTCTTAACCGGCTACGAAAAATTTTACCGATTACGGACAATCCGTATTTTTGACACCTACAATGCCAATAGAAGGCTCCCAGGACCGGTCCATAGTGGTGGACCGCGAGGACAGCACGGGTAATGGGGGCTTACCCCGAGGCCCGAAACCTCCATGTGCATATGCATATGAAGAAGACATCAACGTTCAGACAGAGAAAAACTTATAATTAGAATTTAGATATATGATTAGATAGGTAGCAGCGCAAGCGTTCATATGACGACTGACGGCGGATGTAAATAAGATACTAAATGCATCATATTCAGATAGTGTCAAGGAGATTATATAGCAAATCAAAATGCCATGCCTGTATTGTGTTCAGGTTATGTGTAAATCATAACAGTTATTCCGAATATGAAGTTACATTGAAAGATGTCTTCTGTGTTCCTAACCTCACAACGTACTTGATTTCCATTAGTCGACTTAGCAAGAATGGGAACAATGTGGAGTTTAAAGAGAAGTGCTGTTGTTTACAATAAAAAAAAAACAATTTAGTTGCTGTGGCGAACCAAGAAGGTGTTTACAAGCTGGTCATGAAACATAAACAATGTTTGTTTACATCTACTTGGAGTGTTAACAGTGAAGTATGGCATAGAATATTAAGCCATTTGAATATAAATGACCAGAATAAAATGAAGGATGGAGCAGTTACGGGAATATCATACACAGATAAGTCAGTAATCAACAAAAGTATGTGCACAGTATGCTGCGAAGGAAAGCAATCATGGTTGCCATTTGGTCACTCTGGTACAAGGAGTAGTGAACCTCTGGGTGTAATACACGCTGATGTCTGCAAGCTAATGGAGACTACTTCAATTGGTGGACCCAGATATTTCCTGATTTTTGTTGATGACCATTCCCACATGGCCTTTGTTTATTTTTTAAAAGCAATAACTGAAGTAATAATGTACTTTAAGGAGTTAAAAAGTATATTAGAAAATCAAAAAGACAGAAAAGTTAAATTATTTAGGATTGATAATGGCTCAGTGTTCTGTAGCAATGATTTTGAAAATTATTTAAAACAGGCTGGTATAGTTTACCAGAAAACTACTATTTATACACTGGAGCAAAATTGTATGAGTGAATTATTCAATAAAACAATTGTTGAACGGGTTCACTGCTTATTATTTGATGTAGGATTAGATAAAAAATTTGGGCAGAGCTCACAAATACCGCTGCCTACCTTCAAAATAGATCTGTTTTTTTTACAGAATATGGGTGACAAGCACACAGTCCACCTGATGGTAAGTGGATGCTGTGGCCCATAGATTGATTAATTTGAAGCGACAGTAGCCTAATGGCAGGGCGCGGACCGCAAACTCAAAAAGATTGTGGGTTCGAATCCGCCATTCAACTACTGGCGTGAACCACTCGTAACACAAGCAATTAAGCTTACCACGAGTGGTTTGGGGAAATATTAGTAATGTTTTAGCATTGTTAATATTCTTTTTTTTTAAGCATTTGACTGCCGTGGCGGTCACTTTGTATGGAGTATTGCATTTAAAACATGACCGACGGCAGAGAATGTGTTAAAAATTAAGAGTGAAAACATAGATGCGTTGTCACCCCTGAGGACTATGATAGATAGCCTCGTTTCCAGTATAAAAGGTTCTCCAGATCTCTACACTCACCATATGAAATACAGCAGAATTAAGCTGCTATTTTACACTGGTATTCTGTGAGAGTGTGGTCCTTCCCTGATTGAGCCAACCCATTCGTGCTATAACCAAAATATAGCTGCAGTGTGGCTCTACCACATATCAATTCTCATTCGGTTAAAATAGATAAAAAATCAAATTTTATTAACCTTAGATCAGGAACAGTAAATAGAACATTTATTGGAAAAATTTTATATGTTAAATTGTAAAGTTGCTAGTACTCTTTGTCTCACTCGTTGCTAGTATTCAATGTAAATTAGATATCAATAAGTCAGAATACTGTCATCAAGAAATTCCATATCAACAATTAATTGGAAGTTTAATGTTTTATCAGCTCTTACAAGATCTGATACTTCTTATAATGTTAGTTTTTTTAGTCAATTTAATAAGTAAAATACCATGGCTCATTGGAATTATGAAAATATAATACTTTGGCAGCCAAGCAACTGATGTGACGGCAGAGTTTCCAAAACATTGTACCTGGAAACATCTACGTGATGTTTCAGAAACTGTATATCTGAAACATTGTTTCTCAACGAACATGTGGCTTAAGAATTTTTGCCTAAAGTATGTAAAGGAAACAGCTGAGCTTGTTAGATATATTTATGCCGATTAGGCAAGTAATGCTATAGATCGCTGATCATATATGGTAAGTTACAGTTGCATTATCAAGCATGGAGTTGGAATATATGGTAATAGAGGAGGCATGTAAAGAAATCATTTATTTGAGATCTTTACTTTATGAACTTACTTACCTTTGTACTGTAACAATGTATAATGACAGCCAAAGTGCACAGAGGTTGGTGGCAAATTATGTTTGTAATAGAAAGAGTAAACACATTGATATTATGTACCATTTCATAAAAGCTAAAGTTAACAATAATATTATTATTTTACAATATTTGCCAATAACTGAAATGCCAACAGATGTTCTTACTAAAGCTTTAAGTCCTGCCAGGCATAACTAATGTATTGAGGGTCTGTGGTTAGTAAGATAGAGTCAGAGAGTTAGTTTATGTAATAATTACTATTGTTTTGTAAAATTTTTTGTTTCACAAAAGTACGTTGTTTCATTTATTAATCATAGTCTCTAGTATTTACACAGTAAATCTATGAATTATATATCTGATAGCAACACAAAATAAAATATGGTTGCCAACTCGCTTGCACTTGGCTACCAGGTTGGCAACAATGACAAATATCCCCCTGTGAGGCAATCTATTGGCAGTGTATATTCTGCAGTGGACTTCTGATAGGCTGTAACAGATGGATGGATGCAATGCGTGGTCTCAATGTTGGTAAGACTTATTTTTACAGCATAAGCTGCAGAACTTGATATCTCACTGTATTGTTGAGATGAGTTACATCATATGTACAAATATCTTAATTAATAACAACAAATAGCACTGTACCTATTACTGGGATATAACTACTGAGGGCAAAATTAAATGTATTTAGTGTTCTTTCACAGTATTTATAATACTCCTGAACATTTTTAAGAATGTGTGTTTACTGTTTTGATGATTTTGGATTTAATGAAGCCAAACCTACATGTTTACCCCTAAAGGTAATCTGTTTAACCTACCCTATAACATCCTAACAAAACCATTCCAACATAATTTTTAAATGACATGAAAGATATACATAATAATAAATTATGTTAGTTTATATATAATTTGAATAATCAATTAATAAATTTGAGATAATTACCACAATACCTTAATGATACTTGGATATGTGACATTTATAATTGGCATTATTTAGGCAATGGTTGACAAATGAATATTAATATTTAACATTAAGCTAAAATAATAATCTTAAATTGGCATGTTCTCTGACACTGTTACATAATTAATTAATTATCAAATAAATTAAATAGTATTAAAAATAACTTATGTATTGTTAAAAATTCGATAAATATTGTTGATAAGTTACATGATTATTATTTGCACACCATTGAGGTAGAATATGTAGAACTAATTATACTTGAACATCACTGTACAACCAATTTCTAACAAGTAAATATTATAAGAAATAGTAACGAATAAATGAATTACTAAAAACTAAACCAAAACTTACTTTTTATTTGTTTTTTCTAAAATAGCGGCGTTAATCATGCAGAGATCCCCTGTAAGATAGAAGTTCATTAAATTAAGTACTGACACAAGTGCAATATTAAATGTATTATAAATATTAATACACTAACCTAGTAGAACACTAACTTATCTTTAATAAAGTCTCACCAGGCCCCTAAGCAACTGGGAACTTAAGCGCAGAGAAAATCTTGCTGCCGGATCACTGGACTCATTTGTCGTAACTTCTAGTAAATCATCACTGAAAGCATAATCATTATTTCGCGCTACATAAAATAGTTCATATTATTTAAACTGACCGTAGATAAAACAAGTGATATAATTAAATATTTTGTACAACCGACTTCAACATAAATAAAATGAGAACATATTGTAGTCCAAGTCAATTAAATACGTATTATTAAAGTTTACTAAAAACTACTGGTCATATTTTGATTAAGTTTATATGGGACCACATGAGAATCACTAGCCTCTGTAGAAGCATCAAAATCAGTTCACCTAGAAAAAAGTTCTGAAGTAATATACATAAAAAATATAGTCCAATGAAGACCCTCCCCTTATTTTAACCTGTATCCTTGCCTATATGGTCGGTTGAAAAGTTAAAAATGTAAAAATTAACTCACCATATTTTTCGAATATCCTGAGAGTACAACTGCCTGCGACTAATAGTCGTAAATCGCAGCGGGCACGTATCTGCCAACCAACATAAATAAAACCTCCCTCCCTGCTTTAAATAATCAATAGGATAAGACATTGTGAAAATTTTAAACCCGGCCTAAGCAAGTCTTTCTATCTTAACTTTCCCACTAAGAGAATAAAATATATTGCTACTTTGTATGTTCCCCGCCAAAATGTTTTTTTTAATTTACGTTTATTATATCCAGTCATAGGCCTTAAGATTGTACAGCCACTTAAATGTCAAATGGAATTGGTGTTGAATTCCCCTAATGCTGCAGCTACACTAAGGAGAAATGCCATTAATTATCGCGTTGATTAATGGTGGTTAATACAGCGCATAGCGCCATATTATAGCGCGCTATCTCTTCATAACACATAGCGCGTGTTATGTAAGTAGTCGCCATGTCGCTATTGCGCTATATATCTAGCGGCAATTAGTTTTAGCAGCAGCGCTGTTGGAAGAGGACGTGTGTCGCAAATTTGATCTCGTAGCGCGCTATTAATCGCGTGCGACCTAATTTAATGTTAGGCGTTGTTTAGTTAGTGTATACTGTAAGTGATCAAAGGACACAGTTGTGATAAAAGAAGCCTAACTAATGTTTATAAAATGCAAATAAAATATAGATACAAAAGTGTATATAATAGTGTATGTAAATAATTGATTTTTATAAATACAATAAATAAACTTTTAAATACACCTTTATTTGATTTATAATTTATATTAAGGTTAAAATAATGATTACGTCAATTATAATAAAAAATAATTAATTTTATTTCGATTCTAAAAAAAAATTAATTCTATTTAAAAAGTACATGACTTAAAAATATTTTTAGGATTATAGAAAGTAGTAAGCCCGAAAAGTATGAAAATCGCATGCATTGGTTTTTCTTTACCGCTTTATTTCATTTTAGTCTAAAATGCGACTTATTACGAAATAATGTTCTTATATAGCACGCGATCTATCCAATGAACGACATGTAATGTAACGTGCTAAAAGATATAACGTGCTGCAAAACTTAACACGCTTACCGGTCTCCTACACGCTTTCTTATAAATAGCGCGCTATAACATAGCGTATTTAATAGCGCGCTAGAAATTTATAGTTTATAGTCTGTAGTGTGCTATTGATTTATAGTCCTTTTGAACAACTTTAGCGTTGATGGACGTTGAATGTAGGTGTGGCCACGAATTAACGCGATAATTTGACAACGGCATTAACAATGCCGTTTCCCGTATGGCGATAACTTGAGTGGCGGTACATCAAAGGATTAGCGCGCGAATTATCGCGTTGAAGCGGCCACACTACGTTTGTCTTGTCTCACTGTGCACGGTAAGTGCAACGAGGTTGCACGGTAAGTGCAACGAGGTTGCACGTATGGCTGCGATGGAGTGGAGTAATGAAAAAGCTTTTCGAAATTGAATTAAAAAAAATTACTTCAAAAGTACACTTTAATTTACGGTATGAAACTAAGAAAAATAAAGTGGTACGAATCCCTGGGTACGTGTATCTAATTCGCACATGACCAGTATTTATGATTGGCTTATTAGTTATTATTTCATTAAAATATGTTCACGTTTGTCTTATTACTTAGCTTAAACCATTGGACGTCTTTCTAGTGCAATTTGGGTGCGGGAAAACAAAATAAAACATAAATAGATTTACAGTATACGTTTCCTGTGCATTTGTAGCATCCACCATCTTCTTTTTCTTTGTATTCTTTTTTTCTTCGTTTTTATTTTATTTTATAGGATAGGGTGACAAACGAGCACACAGTCCACCTGATGGTATGTGGATACTATGGCCCATAGACATCTAAATCTATCCTCGATTACGAATCAAAATGCAGATGCGTTGTCACCCGTGAGGACTAGGATGGAATGCCTCGTTTCCAGTAAAAAGGTTCTCCGGTTCTCTACACTCACCATACGAAACAGCAGCATTAAGCTACTATTTTACGCTGGTATTCTGTGAGAGCGTGGTCCTTCCCCGGCCGAGCCGACCCATACGTGGTACAACTTTACTACTAATATAACTGCAGCATGGCTCTGCCACGAAAAGTTTGACAATGATAAAATATATTCATATAATAAACATTTACACTTATCAAATATGGAATAGCTGTGTCAACGTCCATCTTGCTTGATATTCAAGGAACATATAACGCTGTTCAACGGCAAATTTAATGCCGTTCAACGGCGTTGAAATTGAAATGACGTTAACGTTCAAGTGTAGCCCCTCTTTTTATCGCGTTAAATTTAAGACAATAATTGTTGTGTATATGGGCATTGACGTTGCTCGTTAGTGTAGCCGCAGCATGAGGAGGTGTAAGGTATACAAGCGTCGTTCTGTTTTTTGGCTAATTCATGTTTCTAAGATCTGTTGATTTACTTTTTTTGTTTGTTCTTTGTGTTGGTGTTGGTTTTAGTAATTATAAATCCGTAAGGTGTTGTTTTATATGTAATTAGTTATAGTAAAATGGAGGAAGACATCACGATCCATGTGCCTCCTATACTATTCCCAAAAAAAAAAATATACTGATGGAAATCGAACTATTGAATCGTAAAAGACCACAGGTATCCAATTATTCAGAACATCCTCAGAAAAGATTAATTACAGATCCATCTCAACCTGTACCATCTACTCAGTCCTCTTATATTCATGCTGACTTCATAGAAAAAAGGCATAAATAATGATGACAATACGCCCTTTATGGTACAGTAAGATAGTAAATGATTTATCATTCTGAGTAGTTTTAAAACCGATAAAGTTTGGTCATTTTCTCTACCATAATAATATTAAAGGTGTTGTTAGTGACGGTGTTAAACGAATAGGGCGCAATAGAATCTCAGTGGAATTTAAAAGTGCAGCTTTTTATTGAGAACAAAATTGTTTTATTGAGAACCCTGCTCCTGCAGGTGCTAAATATGATACTGTAATTCCCTCCTATAATGTCATTCGTATGGGAATAGTAAGACAGGTCCCTGTGGAGTGGACATTAGTGGAATTAATTTCGTCAATCAAGGTCCCCGCTGGTTTTGGCTCAATAATTAAAGATCGCAGATTTGATAAAAAATCTTGTCACGAAAACCATAGCACTATGTGTATTCCCTCTCAAACAGTTGTTTTAACTTTTTCTGGGCAGAAACTTCCGTGTAACATTTATTGCTTTTTCACTTCAATGCCTGTTGAGCCCCAAATTTTACCACTTATACAATGCCACAAATGTTGCTGTTTTGGACATGTTACTTCACAGTGTAGGTCATCTTCCCATTGTTTTGTGTGTGCTCAAAATCATGAAGGAATATCATACACAAGACAGTCTCCTACTTGCCTTTTTTGTTCAAGATCTCACACAGCTAAAGATCCTTCCTGCCTTGAATATTCTAGGCAGACATCAAACTTGCAATGTCCCAGGAGAACATTTCTTATCTAGAAGCTTCTGCCCGCTTCATCCAAGTCCGGAGAACTTATGCAGATACTACTAGATCCCTTCCTTCAGATAGTCATCAGAGTCTCTATCCTATTTCAAATTCCTCTTTACCTTCAGTTGCTCCTTCGCAATCTCATTTTTACAGGAAGACTACATTCATTTCAAGACTCCTACCAATACCAGTATCAAGTTATGGATATGATAAATCTGCACATGAGGCAATCATAGATACCCCTTCTTCTTCAACCGCTAATGGTTGTGCTTTAATAGGACGCAGTATTTCTAATCGGATAATGAAAATCTCTGTGAATCAATGATCTACATACTTATTAGTATGTTTTCCTGTTTTAGTGATCGATCTCCCACTTGCCCTCCACCAAAAACTTACTGAACTCATTTCATTAACAAATAAGCTTCCCTCCAATATTTCAGTGGAAGTGCCGGAGAATTAAAAATAAGAAAAACGAATTAACCTATCTAATTAACAAATTCCATCCCCTCATCCTAGCCGTTCAGGAGATATGGCTAAAGCCTGGGGCCTATTTGATGGTCTGAGGTTATTCATGCCATAGGGATGATAGGAATAATGGTCATGCTGGTTCTCTCATTCTTATCGCAAGATCAGTTACTTATTACATCCCTGAACCTAGCTTAAATATCCTATCAGAACTCACGAGGATTATATCGTCCATCCCTATCCCTGTGGTCATTCTTGGTGATTTTAATATGCACCATACTTTATGGGTCTCCCATTTTTGTGATCCCTGGTCCTCTACATTTTTAAATATCATTGTTGTTTTAAATCTTTGTCTCCTTAATGATAGTTCACCTACACGTACAGTATCCCCTCTCCAAAACCCTAAAGTGCAGTAGAATCCTGTGAGTCGCTGTCTCCTAGAACTCATCCGTCATTAGTTTGGAAAAACATAAAAAAATCCGATGTGCTTTTTTGTGCTCCGAAAGTACAACTTCTAATGATCGATCTTACTGGCTGGAAGTTTTTACTAGTAAACTGGTCCCCCTTTAGTGCCATCTTACAATGAATGTATAGCATTTCATTCACAGAGCTTGCATTATCAACACAGTTTTGACTCCCCTTTCTTATCATCATCATCATCATCATCATTACAGCCCTTCACAAGTCCACTGCTGAACATAGGCCACCCCCAAGTATTGCCACAAAGCACGGTTCTGAGCCACCTGCCATCCACCGACTTCCTGCATGTCTTACCAGGTCAGCACTCCATCTATTGTGAGGCCGCCCTACACTATGCCTAACGCCTAGAGGCTGCCACTCGAGAACTTTTCTTCCCCATCGGTAATCGGTTCTTTGAGCTATATCGCCGGCCCATTGCCACTTCAGCTTATTAATCCGTTGGGCTATGTCGGTCACTCTGGTTCTACTGCGGATATGCTCATTTCTGAGTTTATCACGCAGAGTAACTCCGAGTATAGCCCTCTCCATAGCTCGCTGAGTGACCTTGAGCGTCCTTATACCGCCAGCAGTGAAAGACCACGTCTTAGATCCGTAAGTTATCACTGGCAATACGCACTGGTTGTACAATCTAGTTTTCAGAGTTTGAGGTATACTGCGTGCGTGACGATTCGTTATGACTCTCGAAAACAGCACGTAGACGCGGCTCAGAAGGGAAATCGGTATAGTTGTTAGTTCTTCAAAAGAGCGTTGTCGCCTTTCTTAAAGAACAAGCACTTCTGCTCCACGCCTCCGGAGAAGTGCTACCATGGAGGACATAATTGAAGAGCTTCTGAAGGACTTTAAGTACCGGTGTTCCACCCGCTTTCAGAAGCTCCACTGTAAATCCATCCTCGCCTGGGGCTCTGCCATTTTTAAGGTGCTGGAGAGCCCTTCTAATCTCGCTCAGACTGACGTCCGGGATATCATCGGAATAGTATCGGATAAGACTTGCTCTTGGATCGTTACTCACACTTGCGTGTGGCTCCAATGCTGATGTGTATAGCTGCCCATGAAATCTCTCAATCTCACTTAAAATCTCAGCTGTCCTGGAAACGATGCAGCAATACTTGGTCTTCAACTTTGAAAGTTGGCTCTTTCAGGCAGATAGATCTCTGGCAAATACTTTGAGGCCTTAGTTTCGCTCGATCGTTTCTTCAATACGAGCAGTATTAAAGTTGCGTAAGTCCCGCCACATACATTTGGAGATCTATCTGTTTAGTTGCCATATACTGTCAAATCTTTTGAAGGCTGCAGCTTCATTTTCCATCTAATAGCCGTGACATTAAGACTGTGATCGCGGAGGTTTTGTGCTCTTCTGCGGTGGGTCTTGCAGAACTTAGCTCCGACCACACGGACAGTTTCCACGAGTTTGTCATTCATATCGTCCAATGCATTGCAATCTTCTAGGCGCTGAAAGTGGTTTCGTAACTCGAGCTGAAAGTTTTCGGGATTCTGGATTAGAGCACGAGGGGGACGGAGCGTTGACTTCATTAGACGAGACCTCTCCAACTTAACGTTTAGGTTCAGTGTGCCTCTAACCATTCGATGATCGCTACCGGTTTTCACCGTTGCGATCACTGAGACATCACTGAAAAGACATGAAGTCAATCTCATTTTTTGTCAAACCGTCGGGGCTCGACCAGCTCCACTTTCTGTGGGGCAACTTCTGGAAGAAAGAGTTCATCACAAAAAGTTCCTCTTTCTCCATGATGTCGGCCAGCTGCTGGCCCCTTGGGTTCCGTTGCCCTATCCCGAATTTCCCTACCTTCAGCTCACCGTTCCTTCTTGTGCCCAGTTTTGCGTTAAAGTCTCCTATTAACACCGTATAGTGAGTTTTGGAGGAAAGCATGGCTCTAGAATTTTCTATCTTCATACATTTTCTCCACCTCCTCATCGAGATGTTCAGACGTTGGCGCATAATCCTGTATGACCTTTAGCGAATACCGTTAGGTAATTCTGAGTATAAGGTACGCAACCTTGTCGATACACTCCTAATTTTTACAACGTTATTAACGAGAGACTTGTGGACGATAAATCCAATACCTCCTTGGGACAGATTGTCGCCCTCCCGCTGATAGAACAAGTTGCCGGATTCGAGAATCCCCGTGTCCTCCCCTTCTTTTTGGACTTCGGATAATCTCTTTCTCTCTGGCTGATACTTCGTATCTTTCCTACTCGGGGTACAAATTAGAACACTCCTTTGTGCCTCGGGCAAAATTTTGCGTATACGTCAGAGAGAACATCTGTTTTCGACAACTCGGCAGTCTTGAAGGCACGTATCTGTCAATCCAATGGCTGCGCGTAGACAGCGACGACCATTCCCGCATCTACGGGTGCCTCTATAAGTCCCATGGCGGTAACCTGTAATGCCAACGCATCGACCACGTCCAAATGGCTCCTGACTCCGTGCTACAACAGGTCCCATCCGCAGAGATTGTGATGCTCGGTGATTTTAACGTACACCGCGCTGAACGGCTTGGTTCCCGTTTAACCGATCCTGCGGGTAGATCTGTTTATGACATTGCCTTGGCATATTGTCTGATAAAACTTTTATGTCTCTTTCAAAGTCTTCCATAATCAATTTTTTGTTTTTTTCTAACACATTTGCCCAATCATCCTTTGTGACATGGGTACATGCTTCAACGAATATAGAAGAAACAGTCCTAAAAAGTTAAAGCCGAGTCACAAAATACGAAGGCAAGCACAAAATCACAAAATTACGCATAGTAAGCTCCCGAAATGGCGGGAGATTGAAATAACGTAGTGGTTTTTCAACCTGGCTTTGTATATGAGTTCTTTGCCTGCAAAGAACAAATTTACGTTGACTTTAAGAAAATAAACTTCTTTAAATTACATGAATCATTCGTGTAATTTGAGGAATTTTAAAAATAAAAATTTAATTAAAGAAATAATACTTAAAAAAATTAATGATTCGATTATTTGAATATTTTTATCGATCATTTAAATATTTTGCAGATTATTCGCATAACATTGAATTTTAATCATCCAAACACTAAGGTTGGGTACAGTGTTGCCAACTTGATGGGTTTACCGTTAGATTTTACGGGACAACGAGGTTGGCAACGGGAAAATACTGTGTTTATGGCGAATGCTACACACGTGATATTTATCACGATTCTTGGATCACGATCCAGGATCATGATATTTATTGAACGTGTAGTATCAAGTATTGATGGATCGCGATACGGATCACAGAATTTCTAGATTTCCGAAAATCCATATCGCGATCCAAGGATCGTGATAAATACTACGCGTGTAGTGTTGCTGCGATACGAATCGCGTCAGTCTGCTCTGGAGAAGCGATGGAGGAAGACGACTTTTGTAGCGATGCGGGCGAAATCGCGAATGAGTGAGAATCCTGTTTCGACAGGTCCATCTAAAATCCATCAAAAATATTTACAGTATTTTATATTATGTCCGAAAACAACGCCCATATTATGGGACACATCGTGTGATGGTTTTAAAAATAATTATAAGTGAATGGAGGCACTTCAGAAGTTTTTACCAATTCATAAAAAAATAAAATATGACACTTCAATAGAAGATGTTAGAAAAAAAATTCGTTAAAATCGAATTACAGAAAATGTGATGTAAAAAAATGTAATGTGAGTGCCAATTTTTCTCTTGGAGTAATAGCTTGTCTCATTTCAGTGTCCTGTTTAATTATAAAAGAAGTGACCAGTTCCCATAAGTTGTTAAAACATTTATCACTCACGTGAAAATAATTTTTGTGGTCATCCATTTCTCCAGTAAGTCTAATCTCATTTAATAAATTTAAATGGGTATATTTTCCTCTAAGCCAGTACCACTGTTTAGACCAGGTTCTCCTTTTCACTCTCCTTTTTTTATAGAATAAGGGTGACAAGCACACAGCCCACCTGATGGTAAGTGGATGCTGTGACTCATAGACTCATATTTATCCTAGATTAAAATTCAAAATGCAGATGCATTGTCACCCCTAAGGTATAATATGGAATGCCTCGTTTCCAGTAAAAAAGATCTCCAGTTCTCTACACTCACCATACGAAACACAGCAGTATTAAGCTGCTATTTTACACTGGTATTATGTGAAAGCGTAGTCCTGCCCCGGTCGAGCCGATCCATTCGTGCTACAACCATATTATAGCTGCAGCGTGGCTCTACCACGTATATAATACATCCTTTTTAATATTATTGTCATAATGATTCCACAGAAGCTTCTCCTTCATTGCGGTCATTTTAGATGTGTCTGGACTTAACAGTTTTGTGCCAAATACTGACGCGATCCGTAATAAACTTGTAGGGTGTGTCGATATGGATCGCGATACGTCATTCCAGATCGCATCCCAGATTGTGATAAGTATCACGCGTGTAGCATTCGCCTAACGGCTAACGGATTTTTAACGGGACAACAAAAATGTATGTTTTTTAGATTTGTTTTCGAAATATAATTTTATTAAATTTTTTTAGTTTAAAAATACGAAAAAAATGTGCAATACATTCTTATCTTTAAAAAGTTGGGAAACTAAATTTTAATTTGACGTAATTCTTATAAATACAGCTCGGAAAATGTTTTGTCGTTAGTCAGTCAAATTGATGCGCTACTGTTGAATATATAGAAAAGTTCAACTACTCTATTTATTTCATTCTCTCTCTTTACTGTTTAAGTAGCATATACTTTCAACCTGTTATATCCTTGAGTCAATAAGTTTTAGTTCGATAAAATAACTTTAATACCTATAGCATGTAGTAGATGTCGCTATTACAAATCTCAAATAGAAAATGTTCGGTTCCCAATGAATCTCACAGACTCAACAGAGGAGTACTGGAGCCCGAAGTGATCCATTTGCATGATCGATCCGAATGTATCAGTACGCGTGACGAAATGTACTAGAATGATTCGGTCACTAGAAATGAATGATTGACACTTGTTTACCGTACTTGACGGGATTTGACGGGATTATAGTGTTCTCTACAACGGGAGCTAGATTTTAATGTTGGCAACACTGGTTAGGTACATAGCGACATATCATCTAAACGACGTCAAGTAAAAAAGTTGATACTGTTTTTTTTAAATATTTTACTTTGTTTGAAAGATTCGAATTTAAATTAGTGATAAAAAATTAAACACGTTGTAATGAAATATAGATAACTTCATAATTGCATGATCGATCCGAATGTATCAGTACGCGTGACGAAATGTACTAGAATGATTCGGTCACTAGAAATGAATGATTGACACTTGTTTACCGTACTTGACGGGATTTGACGGGATTATAGTGTTCTCTACAACGGGAGCTAGATTTTAATGTTGGCAACACTGGTTAGGTACATAGCGACATATCATCTAAACGACGTCAAGTAAAAAAGTTGATACTGTTTTTTTTAAATATTTTTTTTTTGTTTGAAAGATTCGAATTTAATTTAGTGATAAAAAATAAAACACGTTGTAATGAAATATAGATAACTTCATAATTCTTTGGATTTACGTAAGGTTATTTTAAATCGTGTGAGTATGCTTGTGCAAAGTTATTGCGGAATGATTAATGTGAAACGTCAAAAGGTATTTCTTAGATTTGGTTGACTATAATAAACTCTTAAAATAGAAAATAGTATATATTCTGTGTGATTTCATTAACACCAATAGT
>CAJQZP010000165.1:0-62195 GCA_907164705.1 Parnassius apollo | reverse complement strand
TTTGTCTATAACATACCGTCTTTGCCCGTGGATGGATGGGGAATTATTTTATCGGTTCCTTTAAACTGCCAGCAACCAGCTATTTTTATATACTTTCTATAAGTTACCACAATTATCAGTACCGAAAACATAATAAGTGCTCACTCACTAAACACGCTCGGGGCAAACGAAACGATAAGTCAAAGGCGCCCCCTGCCATGCTATCCGTGAATTTCTGCAACATCAGGGAATTTTATTCAAATCTTAACGCAGTGCACTACCACCTGGAAACAGCGAAGCTGCCTTGCTCTTTCTAAACGAGACACACGTGTTCTCTCCGGCTGACACTTCCTATCGCTCCTGCCCGGAGTACAGATTAGAACACTCCTTTGTGCCCCGGGCTGGAGTTTGCGTGTACGTCAGAGAGGACATCTGTTTTCGACGCCTCGGCAGCCTTGAAGCGTACGGACCTGTCCATCTTATGGCTACGCGTAGACAGCGACCACCATCCCCACGTCTACGGGTGCCAATATAGGTTTCCTAGCGTTAATTTCGACACAGACCGACTGATCGACCACCTCCAGATGGCTGCAGACTCCGTGCTACAACAGGTCTCATCCACAGAGATCGTGATACTTGGTGATTTCACGCCCACCATGCTGAATCGCTTTAACCGATCACGCGGGTACTACGATCTTAACGCGTCTTTTCCGATACTACTACTCCCTAGGCGTAGTCCCGAAATCATGGAAGACAGCCGTCGTGCACCCTATCCCTAAAAAAGGTAACCGCTCTGATCCGTCCAACTATTGGCCTATCGCCACCACCTTCTTGTTCTCTAAAATAATGTAATCTATTATTAACAGCCAGCTCATGCGGTACCTTGAAGATCGCCGGCCGATTTGAATTTAAAAAATTGTTCTTGATCAAATGTAAAAATTTTTATTGTAAATAATTTACTTCATAAAAATCAATTTGGTTTCACAAGGGGTCGCTCGACAACTGATGCTGGTGTTGAGCTGATTAAACATATATTTGATGCATGGGAGAAAACACAGGATGCTTTGGGTGTATTCTGTAACATATCCAAAGCCTTCGATTGTGTTCACCATAAAACATTAATCAGGAAACTTCAACACTACGGTGTAAGAAGCGATGCTCCTGAATTGATTATTTCATATTTAAGTGACAGAACGCAAAAAGTTGTCATTAATAGTATGAGTTATTCCGGGTCGATTGTACAAATGGACGTGTCTCAGGGCTCAATTCGCGGCCCTTTTCTATTTCTAGTATATATTAATGACTTACCTTACATAGTAGAGGATAACCATGATATACTATTATTTGCTGATGATACTTCATTAATTTTCAAATTAAAACGACAGTTATTAAATTACGACGAAGTAAATAATGCTATAGCTAAGTTAATCAATTGGTTTAATGTTAATAATTTGCATTTGAATAAAACTCTTACCAGCGTTGAAACAGCTAAAATAGTTTATTTTAGTTATTGCCATAGCATTATGTCGTATGGTATTTTGCTATGGGGACACGCGACTGACACTGAAATTATATTTATTTTACAGAAGGCTATTAGAGCAATATATAATTTAAAACCAAAAGAGTCACTGCGACAAAAATAATACATTTATGAAAATGTAATGTACGTACACAAAAATAAAAGTAGTTTTGCGAAAATAAGTGATATTCATTCTGTAAATACTAGGAACAGACACAAGCTATTAGTACCAGTTACTCGACTCCACCGAGTCAGTAATTAATTCTTGGGGCGATGTATACGCTTTTACAACAAAATCTCAGAAATTATACAAAATTTGTCATACACGAAGTTCAAAAATGTTATTAAACTAAGTTTGTATAAAAAGGGTTATTATAATATTAAGGTATTTATGGATGATAATAACCCCTGGGAAGGGTGATCGCTACCAAGCTATTTCTAATTTGTCTTGTGTTGTTTATTGTAAACATTATTGTAAGCTATTATTGGAAAAAAAAATAGTCCCGCTGGGTTTCTTGCTGGTTCTTCCCAGGACAGAGGTTTTTTTTTGCGAACCAGTGGTAAATGAAAAAAGTGACTTTCAATAAGTATTGTTATAATCTACATTGAATAAAAAAGTTTCTGTTTCTGTTATTAGTGACCGCCAGTACGGTTTCCGTCGCGGTCGCTCGGCTGGTGATCTGCTAGGTTACCTAACTCATAAATGGGCGAAGGCAGTAGAATCCAAGGGGAAGGCGTTGGCTGTTAGTTTGGGCATAGCGAAAGCCTTTGATAGGGTTTGACACTTGGAAGAGAAGGCCAAATTGACCTCTTAAAAACTTGGCGTGCTCAGTAGAGCAGGACAGTATTTCATCCCAGCTCATTGCCTGCAACTTTACAAGGCACAGGCTCGGCCGCACGCTCGTGGTCCCCAGCGCCAGCTCCTTCCATTCAGCATCGCATTCAGCGCAGAGCAGTTCGAGTCGTCGGCGACTGAGCTCTTTCCGATCGGCTTGACTCACTGGCACTACGAAGAGATGTAGCATCTCTTTGTGTATTTTATCGCATCTACCAAGGGGGAGGACTAATACCAACCGCACAGTTTCACCACCGGACATCACGACAAAATTCGTGATACCATCCATACCATATAGGTGACTAAGCGATTTAAAAGAAGTTTTCTTCCTTGTAAAACTACCTTGTGGAACTACTACTACTACCAGACTACTACCACCAGAGATTTGTCCGAATCGACACGACTAACGGAACTTCAAGAAAAGAGCCTATTCCTTTTTAAAAGGCCGGCAACGCATTTACTATCCCCCTGGTGTTGCAGCTGTTTGTGGGTGGCGGTAATCACTTATCATCAGGTGAGACGCATGCTCGTTTGCCCCCACTCCTATTAAAAATAAAAAATATTTTTTTAAATGTACTGCATTCGGGTATATTTTCAACAAGGCCGTATATTTTTTCTTGGCGTAAACAACAGTAACAAAGTATATTCGATGATCTATAAGTATAATTAGAATATAAGCTTAAATAGTGTACTAACAAATTAGTAAAACGGGAGACTCTTTTTAATCATAAAGAGGCATATCAATCTTGGTTTTCCGGGATAACAATGCAACTTGATCGAGGATAGGTCTACGAACCCCTGCTCCACTTTTCATCAAGTGGACTATTAGTTCATTTGTTACCTCAATTTTTTTAATTATAATAAATTAATTTATTTTCTAATTTGTGTCCTATTCATTGGCATGTAGATTTTCGTCATCACCATTATTAATGCAGTGTTTATAAATAATGAACAATAACTAAGATAGATAACTAGGTGATCGTTCATTAAGTGGGCAAAAGCTTATCAGTAAACCTTAAACAAGTCTTCTTTACAGGGGAAATTGACCTGTCTCGTCTGCAATTACACTTCTTTGAGCATGCACAGTGCCTTTTATAAAGAACCGTAACAGGAAACTCTGAACGTGGCATAATTTAAATAGGTAAAACCTTCTTTAGATCTTTGAACTTATTTTATTTCAAAAGAAAACAAATTATTAAAAAAATACTGCACATTCCCGCTAAATTCTAATTCAATGCACTTCAAATTTCACTTGTTATTACGTTTTTAAGTTGAGAGCGCCTTTAAATTTTTAGTGAAATTACAACATTCTTTGTTTTTAATGAAAAATATAAAAAAATTTGGGTTTTTCATTATTCTTAAACTAAGCTAATCTCTTTAGATTTCCTTTACTTTAGATTTCCTTAAATTTTGTTTAAGCTTGTTTTTGTGAGGGTGTCATGTGAATACTGATATTATGTAATTTTTACAAACAAGCCTGTTGCTATCGAGCTTAGCTGATAACATACATAAGAAGACGAAAGCAGTAAAAAGGACATATAGACATTTTCTTTAAGAGAGACGCTTAATTTTTTTTTTGTGTTTTTAAATCTGTAATTTTTTTGGCATTAGATGTTAAAAATCTCTTGAGGTATCCCATTTCTATCAATTTTAACACGTTGACTGCGAAACGAGGCTTGAAACACCTCGTCCGTGTCCGTCTTTATAGCGGTAAGGAAAAACTTAAACTTCTCTGTCGTGCGAGAGGTGGTAACTTTCGTTTGCTTCAGTCTAGGAAAGAAATAACTATATATCGGATATGTGCTATTGATGCCGAGTTTTTTGGTATATCTACCTTAATACCGGATTTTTTAGGCCTCGTACCCCACTGAATAAATTAAAGTTTAATACTGTACGTTACGAGGTTGCGAACACCTCCTACCCCGCACACCTCGTACCACACCCTACCCTAGCTTTACGCGGTTAGTGTTGTGCAAAACGTTGAACGCTGCACCCGCGACGATATAATAAGATGTTGAAACGTTGCCGAGGAATTGGGTGGTAAATCTAATTCTAAATTAACGATATTTGAAAAACAGGTAAGTTTCCAATCAATATTTACAAATTATACTCAGTCTAAGTGAAATAATTATGTAGGAATATAACAAATAAATTCAACTGACAAAAGCAAAACACACACAGGCCGTAACGATCCCATACTTATATATAGAAATGCTCCAATAAATCGCTACACCTAATCAACCCGCTTCAAAAATACACTATCAGTTTTTTTTTATTTTCAGAACCAGCTCCAAACAATCCACATCATCTCGAAAAAGGATCAAGGAAAAGGAAATATGTAGGATGCTACGAAAAACTTCGCACCTTCTTATCAAGTCGTGAGGCTGACAAAATAGCAAAGAAAATTCTCACAGAATGTATTGGTTGCAAAAATATTATTGTTTGCCCTGTTTTAATAAAAAGCATTCATAAGTACAATTAAATAAAATCGATATTTTTTCCCATCACTAAACAATATGAAAAACTGCCCTTTTTCAGTGCGGTATGGGGTACATAAGACCCCACATTTTATTTTACCTATAGAATCTAAACTAAATAATCTGCCCATAGACGGCGGTAGATTTAGGTTAAACAACTCATTGATAATGATAATCGCGACAAAAACCATACATTTCGCCTTATTTGGCGCCAAAAAAAAAGGATTTTGTCTCATGTGGCCGGTGGGGCTTACTAAGCCTAGTGCCGCTACAACATCTGGTTCAGAACGAGGTTTCAAACGTCTCGTAATGCAGTAATGGAAAGTACAGATAAACCAGTGCCGCTGGGAACGTGTTAACAGGCAAATCTTGGTATTTATCTTTACCTTTAGATATTAGGTGGTATGACTCCTTTTCCTCCTAAGTTTTCAACTTATTTGTTCTTTTCTTTTACCCATTTGTCCCTCCAAATAGCAATGCTTGCACTGAGGTGTACCAGTTTGAAGGTTAGAAAGAGTAATTATAATTACCGGCTGTGAGGTATTCTATATTAATCCTTGGTCATGTACAACGCATCTGTTACCTTCTTTGTTTAAAACTTGCTGCAGTTATTTATGTACTTCAGTGACTACTTACATAATACAGTGGACAATTACGATAACATAGACTGTTATAATTAATTACCTAATATATAATTAATTCGTTTGTCATGTGTTGTATTAATTCTTCAATTCAAAACCGGACTACATGATCAGCAGTCATGTTTACAAACACTATTCAGCGATGTTTTTTATTTAGGTATATATATTGTAAATTATTGTAGGAAGAAAAAATCTTGTTTAATATTTGCAAACAGTGATAAAATTTCAGCAAAAAGTAGCTGATATTTTTGCAATATCATTCTCAATAAAAATAGTATAAAATTTAGAAACTAAAAAAAAAATTTCATGCATGTTAGAAAACTTGATTGACCGTTGAGCATTTAATTAAGTCAAGGCTTAACCTGGCTCAACAAGGCTAACCACATGATCCCTATCGACTTTGGTAACAAGGTTTGTATTGTTGTTATATAAAAAATATCACCAACGTATCATAGTAGCACGCTACTAAGACGCCAATGAACAAAACTCCACGTATCATAGCGCTAATGCACTAAGACATGAAGTTGAGTATGTCTGTTACACTTAAAAGTGCTACCAAACGCACTCATCATCCCAATCCGAAATATAGACGACGCATCGCTATGGGCCACTACGCCGCCCACAAACGGTATGGGTGTGCGATGTCCACGGGAAAGCCGTATTGCTACAACAAACCCGCTTACCACCGGCACTAAGATGTTATTTGTTTACCTCCATCGACCAGAACCACAAGAATGCGTCGAATCAGGCGCAGCACACTCGCAGATCCATTACAAGACGCAATACCGCAAGTAGCAGTAAGCATCAATGCAACTATCATACGGATGGCGCCCCCTCACAACACACCCACATGACCCCTATCGATTTTGGTAACAAAGTTTTTATTGTTGTTATATAAAAAAATATCACCAACGTATCATAGTAGCACGCTACTAAGACGCCAATGAACAAAACTCCACGTATCATAGCGCTAATGCACTAAGACATGAAGTTGAGTATGCCTATTACACTTAAAAGTGCTACCAAACACACTCATCATCCCAAATCGAGAGATAGATGACGCATCGCTATGCGCTACGACGTCGCCCACAAACGGTATGGGTGTGCGATATCCACGGGAAAGCCGTATTGCTACAACAAACCCGCTTACCACCGGCACTAAGATGTTAATTGTATACCTCCATCGACCAGAACCACAGGAATGCGTCGAATCAGGCGCAGCACACCCGCAGATCCATCGCAAGACGCAATACCGCAAGTAGCAGTAAGCATCAATGCAACTATCGTACGGGTGGCGCCCCCTCACAACACACCCACATAATCCCTATCGACTTTGGTAACAAAGTTCGTATTGTTGTTATATAAAAAATATCACCAACGTATCATAGTAGCACGCTACTAAAACGCCAATGAACAAAACTCCACGTATCATAGCGCTAATGCACTTAGACATGAAGTTGAGTATGCCTATTACACTTAAAAGTGCTACCAAACACACTCATCATCCCCATCCGAAGGATAGACGACGCATCGCTATGCGCTACGACTCCGCCCACAACCGGTATGGGTGTGCGATGTCCACGGGAAAGCCGTATTGCTACAACAAACCCGCTTACCACCGGCACTAAGATGTTATTTGTTTACCTCCATCGACCAGAACCACAAGAATGCGTCGAATCAGGCGCAGCACATCCGCAGATCCATCACAAGACGCAATACCGCAAGTAGCAGTAAGCATCAATGCAACTATCATACGGATGGCGCCCCCTCACAACACACCCACATGACCCCTATCGATTTTGGTAACAAAGTTTTTATTGTTGTTATATAAAAAATGTCACCGACGTATCATAGTAGCACGCTACTAAGACGCCAATGAACAAAATTCCACGTATCATAGCGCTAATGCACTAAGACATGAAGTTGAGTATGCCTGTTACACTTAAAAGTGCTACCAAACACACTCATCATCCCAATCCGAAAGATAGACGACGCATCGCTATGCGCTACAACGTCGCCCACAAACGGTATGGGTGTGCGATGTCCACGGGAAAGCTGCTTACCACCAGCACTAAAATGATATGTCTAGGACACATCGGTTAGCGAGTCCAAGTTTACCTCGGACCAATTGCTCGTGAAGCAGCACACACGCCACCATAATATTTCTTTTCAAGTCCCTAATAAAGACAAGTCATTTTGCTACAGTACTAGGAGCAGTCAGTCACCCGACCACTCCATACAATGCTTATGCATCAAGGAGACCTTCTATAATATTGCTTTTGTATCATAGACCTTACTTTCATAAGTCATTAATATATGGAGTTCGAACCCACGACCCTACTATTGTAATTCATATTCATCATAGAGACCTTCTATAGTATTGCTTTTGTATCATAGACCTTACTTTCATAAGTCATTAATATATAGGGTTCGAACCCACGACCCTACTATTGTAATGCATATTAATCATAGAGACCTTCTATAATATTGTTATCTATATCATTGAGTTTATTATCATAAGTCCCTAACAGAGGACTAGTCATTGTGCTACAGTACTTCACGCAGTCGGGCTCCCGACCACCCGATATTTATGTACAACTGCAGGTATGTATCTCGGGCAGCTCCTCTATACAAGCCATCTATACATGAACACCTTCCATAACTTAGGAAACTTTTCTTTTATACATGAACTCCTTCCACGACTTAGACAATTTTCAACAAACTTTCTAATCCATACTAATATTATAAATGCGAAAGTAACTCTGTCTGTCTGTCTGTCTGCTCCTCTTTCACGCCTAAACGGCTGAACGGATTTTGATGAAATTTGGTATGGTGATAGATGATAACCTAGAAATGGTCATAGGCTATAAATAATCACGCCATCGTTCTTAGGGGGTAGGCAGTAGGCAGATAACTAAATTGAGTTAGTGATTTTTAGTCGTTTTTGTTGGGACTTTTGCTCTTTCACGTATAAAAGGCTGAACAGATCTGTAAGGTAATAGATGGTTACCTAAAAACGGATATAAGATCAAAATGATCACGTCATAGTACTTAGGGGGTAGGAAGTAGGCAGAAAACTGAATTGAGTTAGTGATTTTTTTATGGTTTTTGGTGGGAATTTTGCTCTATCATGCCTAAACGGCTGAACGGATTTTGATGAAATTTAGTTAGGTGATAGATAGTAACCTAGAAAAGGATATGGGCTATTAATATTCATGCTATCGTACTTAAGGCGTAGGCAGTAGGCAGAAAACTAATTAAGTTAGTGATTTTTAATAGTTTGGTTTAAAAGTTTACCTCATTCACGCCTTAACGTCTGAACGGATTTTTATAAGACTTGGTTAATATAAAGATAGGATCCTAGACACGGACACAGGCTACTTCTTACGGCGGGAAAATACCTCATTCCCGCGGAAATCTAGCGTGATCGTGTCAAGAAGCGAATGACGCCATAGCTACTGAAATGATTTTGATGTTTTTTTTTAAATGAGTGTTACTAAGACTTAAAGTTAGTATTTGATCACTTTTCTAACTTAGAGGGTCGGTAGGCGCCATAATTTAGGGAATTTATTATAAAATTTTGATGCATCTGTCTTTATTTAACAGTTTTACTTGGATCGAAACTTAGCGACATACCATCACACTACTTAACTTATAGGGTAGGAAGGTACCAAAATTCAGACTACTTTTTACTTCGGGAAAATATCTCATTCCCACAGGAACCTATACACAGCTACCTATCTACAACATTAAAACTCTGTCTAGAATCACATTACGCCATAGCTATTGATCTGATTTGTATACGATTTTTTTATTCAACTGACTGTTAAATTACATACAGATAAAATCTAATTACCTACACCACAGAATTAATATAGTACTACATAACTAGCTACGCTTTAAACTTGAGGAGGTAATTAGATAGACATTTATACGAACTTTATGCTCAGTAATCAATCATAGTGATAAGTTAATACTCATTTTAGACAAAGAAACGGATAGGTAATCAGTTCATCACCGAAATTATAACACCTACACTTAGTTTGTTTACTATTCAACGAGGGAAAATAATTCAATATAACGCAAACCTTCAAATCATACGTCGTCGTAGTGAATACAAGACGCTGCGCCGAGCGAAGAGGCGGTGCGGCGCGAGGGGAGGGCCGTGCCCAACTGTGCCTACCCAAGCGGGCAGACGCACGAGGGCAGACGTCGTCGTCGCACGTATGCGAATATTGAAATATTGCGTTACGAAACTCTATTCGTTGCGTATTTTTGGTTAGCTAAAAACGTTCTTTTTAAATTCAGAGTTGAAATAGGTACTACGGTCTACGCGTAGGGTCTGTAAGCTTTAATTTAGTCCTTTGTTTTAGATATCTAAATAAATATTTGGTAGGTTATTATTTTTGAGTCCAAGTTGACGTCATTTTCGTATTTTTATTAAGTACTTAGTTACATTTTTATTATTAGGTAGTTAAGGTAGCTGTTAGATGTAGGTATTTTCTTAACCAATCATTCATATCTCTAGGTTTACTCAGATACGTATTATTCTTTATTTTTGCAGTCGCTTTCATTTGTTAATTCTCAATTTTATTCATGTGTAGGTTAAGTGTTTTTTAGCTCACATCAGGATGTTTATAGTTCGTAGTAAATTAGTTTAGTAATAGATTTTGTCATTATATTATAGTACTTTTATGTTAGTTTTGATAGATAAGTAGGTAGTACCAGTAGTGAAGAAAATTGTGTATTGTGGTGTGGTACATAAATTCAATATTTTTGAATTTATTTAGTTAATTTAGGTTTTAGGTATAAAAGGTTTGTCAGGTGCATAGTTGTTTCGGTTCAATACGTTATTGATTGATTTAGATATTTAGGTTATAAGTAAAAAAGTTTGCTTTATCGAAGTTTTTATAAAAAATTGTCTTACGTTGTAGTTTTTAAAACTACCGATTTTACAAATCTTTAATTATTGTTTTATTGTTTTCGATATGCCACGCAAACGTAAATCCAATCTAAGCCGTAGTTCTAGCAGAGCTCGAACTGCAAAAGTTGCTAGAAGCCAAGAATCTGAAGAGCAGACTCAGACGCGTCAGATGTTAGATTCTCAGCGTCATGCGACTCAAAGAGCTTCTGAGACCTATACGCAGACTCAAGCCCGTAGGACCTTAGATGCTGAGCGCCACGCATCTCAAAGGGCCTCTGAGACGTTTACACAGACTCAAGCCCGTCAGGCCCTAGATGCTGAACGCCACGCATCTCAAAGAGCCTCTGAGACGTTTACGCAGACTCAGACCCGTCAGGCCCTGGATGCTGAACGCCACGCATCTCAAAGGGCCTCTGAGACCTATACGCAGACTCAAGCCCGACAAACCTTAGATGCTGAGCGCCACGCATTTCAAAGGGCCTCTGAGACGTTTACGCAGACTCAGGCCCGTCAGACCCTGGATGCTGAACGCCACGCATCTCAAAGAGCTGCTGAGACAGTGGAACAGACTCAGACACGTCGAGTTTTAGATGCCGAACGTCACGCGCAATTGATTGCGGCAGAGACTGACGAAGATTCACAAAGACGACGTCTTTTAAATGCTGAACGGCAGGCAGAAAGAAGACGTACGTTTTCAATGAGTACGTGGGAGGCATTTAATGGTGCCGCTTTTGAGTATGACCCTTTGATCGACTATGTTAATCACCGATTGGTTATCATTGGGAGAATGGATAAAAAATGCAGATATTGTGAAGCACTGAAATGGAAAGAAGAAACTCCAGGTATGTGCTGTTCTGGTGGAAAGGTTAAAATTCCATTACTTGGCGAACCAGAGGAACCTCTTAAATCTTTACTTTTATACGACAGTAACGAATCGCGCCGGTTTTTAAGCAGGATTAGAAAGTATAATTCTTGCTTTCAGATGACGTCATTTGGTGTAGATAAGGAGGTCGTAATGCCTGGATTTTCACCTACTTTTACCATCCAAGGACAGGTGTATCACAGGATTGGTTCCTTACTTCCCGCAAATAATGAACAACCAAAGTTTTTGCAACTTTATTTCATGGGCGATGAAAAAAACGAAGCTGATCGCAGGTGTCAAAATATACAAGGAATCGAAAGGGATACTGTTTTAAAAATCAGAGAATGTTGCATGAACATAATCGCCTTATCAATACTTTCAAAACAGCACTAGAAAGAATGCCGGGAGAGGATTATAGGTTGGTGATGCACCCCGATCGCACACCAAGTGGGGAACATGAAAGGCGGTATAATGCACCGTTAATAAATGAAGTCGCAGCCTTGGTTACAGGCGAACAGTTTGCTTTCCGTGATATAGTTTTACAGGCCCGAGATGACACATTAACTAGGGTGCCTGATACTCATAAATTTTATGATGCGTTGCAATATCCGATCATATTTAGTAAGGGACAAGAGGGGTACCACTTTCAAGTTCCTCAAATTAATCCTGTAACAGGTCTTCCCTTGCATAACAAAAAGGTTTCATGCATGGATTTTTATGCCTACAACATGATGATACGAGAAAACAACTTTAACATTGTACAAAGATGCAAGCAACTGGCCAATCAGTTTTACGTTGACATGTACGTTAAAGTTGAAAGCGAGAGGTTACGGTACATATCATTAAATCAAACTAAACTAAGAGCAGAGAATTACATCCATCTTCAAGACGCTGTGGCAAATGACGCTAATTTAAATCCAAATAACTTAGGTCGTATGGTCATTTTACCATCTTCATTTGTAAATAGCCCGCGGTACTTACACGAATATACTCAGGACGCGTTTGTTTATGTGCGTACACATGGTCGCCCTGACTTATTCGTCACCTTTACTTGCAACCCAGCCTGGCCCGAAATAGTCAATCAGTTAATGCCGGGGCAAAGCGCAATAGATAGACATGATGTAGTCGCAAGAGTTTTTAGACTAAAAGTTAAAAAACTAATGGATGTGATTAATAAAGGCCGAGTGTTCAGAGAAGTGCGCTGCTTTATGTACTCTGTCGAATGGCAGAAACGTGGACTGCCACATGTCCATATATTATTGTGGTTAAAAGATAAGTTACGACCCGATCAAATAGATAACATAATCAGCGCTGAAATACCGGATCCTAACATTGACAAGACTCTCCATGACATTATTGTAAAAAATATGATTCACGGTCCATGCGGACCCGAAAATCCACAGTGCCACTGCATGAAAGACGGAAAATGCACAAAAAAATTTCCTCGCAAGTTAGTGAAAGAGACCGTTCACAACGACCACGGATACCCGCAGTATCGTAGAAGAGCGCCAGCAGACGGAGGTCGAACAGCAACCGTGAAGCTCCGAAATGGTAGCTACGTTACGGTTGATAATAGTTGGGTAGTCCCCTATTCACCAATTTTATCAAAAATGTTTAACGCCCACATAAATGTTGAGGCATGCAGTTCAGTACGCGCCATCAAATATATTTGCAAATATATAAACAAGGGTAGTGATCAAGCTATTTTCAATTTTAGAAATACTGATCTTGTGAATCCCGTAGATGAGGTACAAACTTATCAGTCTGGTCGGTATGTCAGCAGCAACGAAGCCGTGTGGCGTCTGTTAGCATTTCCGTTGCACGAAAGGCATCCCACCGTGACACATCTCAGCGTGCATTTAGAAAATGGTGAACGCGTTTATTTTAATGAACACAATTTCCACGAACGAATAACTACTCCGCCAAAAACCACACTCACTGCTTTTTTTGATCTTTGTATCAGAGATGAGTTTGCAAAAACTCTTCTTTATGTCGAGTGCCGAGGTATTATACTTGGGATGCAAGTAGGAAAACTTGGAAACGCCGCATTCAAGGTACTTCAGTTCACGATTGGCCTGGCGTCAAATCTGGAGATGCTTTAGGACGAGTTTATACAGTTCATGTTAGTAACATGGAATGTTTTTGTCTACGCATGCTTTTACACCATGTGCGCGGACCTACCTCTTTCAATGATCTAAAAAAATACAACACACAAGATTATCCTACATTTCGAGAGGCATGTGAGGCAAGAGGATTACTGGAGAATGACAACCATTGGGATGTGACACTGGAAGAAGCTGCTCAATGTAGATCAGCAGGCAAGATGAGAGAGCTATTTGCTGTATTAGTAGCGACATGTGGTCTTTCAAATCCTCAACAATTGTGGGATAAATACAAAAATGATATGACCGACGATATATTGCACAGATTACAAGAGCAAAATCCCAATGTCACGTACAGTGATTTAATTTACAATGAGGGTTTGACAAAAATTGAAGACCAGGTTAAAACAATTTCTGGAAAGGATTTATCAGATTATGGAATGATCAGACCACAGAGAACCGAGGAAATCAGTAGCGATTTAATACGGGAACTAGATTACGATACTGCTTCCTTACAACAACAATTGACAGAGTCTGTTCCACGTTTGATCCCAGAACAAAGGTTAGTATTTGACAATGTTTTCAAAAAAATCGAAGATGGCGAAGGTGGTTTGTTATTTTTGGATGCTCCCGGAGGCACGGGAAAAACCTTTCTTTTAAACTTGCTTTTAGCGCAAATCCGAAAAGATAAAGGAATTGCTGTAGCAGTTGCCTCTTCCGGAATAGCCGCCACTCTGCTCAATGGTGGTCGAACGGCACATTCGGTGCTTAAACTGCCATTAAACTTAGCCCATGAAGAAATGCCAGTCTGTAATATAAGTAAAAACAGCGAGCGTGGACGTATGTTGCAGCAATGTAAATTATTAGTTTGGGATGAGTGTACTATGTCCCATAAAAGAGCAATTGAAGCTCTAGATCGGACTTTTGAAAGACATCAAGAGTAATCCAAATATCATGGGGGGATGGTGGTACTTTTAGCGGGCGATTTTAGACAGACTTTGCCGGTTATCACTAAAGGCACCCCTGCAGATGAAATAAATGCGTGTTTAAAAGCGTCAACGTTATGGGTGCACGTAAAAACGTTTAGTCTGTCTACAAATATGAGAGTGCAACTACACAATGATGTACAATCTGGACATTATGCTGCTGCTCTTCTTAAAATTGGAGAAGATCGTATGGCAAAGGATGGTAATGGCATGATTACATTGGATCGTGAATTCTGCAATGTTGTGCATAATCCAGATGATCTAAATAACTTCGTCTATAGCGAACTGCTAACTAATATGAGGAATAGAGACTGGTTATGTGAAAGAGCAATTTTAGCGCCGACGAATGAAATGGTGGGACAGATAAACGAGCAAATTATGTCACGCGTGGAAGGTGATATTGTTGAGTTTCTCTCTGTAGACACTGTAATGGATACTGAACAAGTAACATCATACCCTGTAGAATTTCTTAATTCTTTAGAACTGTCGGGAGTACCTTCACACAAACTGAGGCTGAAAGTAGGCGTTCCTGTCCTTTTAATGCGGAGTTTAGATGCACCAAGACTGTGTAATGGCACACGGTTGCAAGTGACACACCTCGGTCGCAATATTGTAAAAGCAATCATTATGACTGGAATGGCAAAAGGAGAGAACGTTTTAATCCCCCGTATACCCATAATTCCGACAGATTTGCCATTCCAGTTTAAGAGATTACAGTTTCCGCTGAAAATCGCATTCGCTATGACGATAAATAAAGCTCAGGGGCAAACATTAAAAGTAGCCGGCATTAATTTAGAAAAGAGTTGTTTTTCTCACGGACAATTATACGTGGCTTGCTCACGTGTTTCAAGTCCACAGAATCTCCATGTGTTGGCCAGAGAGGGAAAAACAAAGAACATAGTTTACAAAAATGTACTACAGTAATAAGGCCTCTTATTGTTAGCTTCCTACATTATTATACTACTTACATTAAGTTAGTACTTCCTACGCAGACGATGTTACGGATGTCACACTGTCTAACATCGGGGGGTTGGCAGGTAGGTAGTTAGTAGTATTTTAAACCGATTTACATTATTTACTTTTTATATTTACTAAGGAAACATTCGGAGCTATCCATTATGTAGCTTAGGTTGCTTTTGAACAAATTTTGATGTGAAGTTGAGGACTGGAACACGATAGTGGGACATTGTTGCAGGGGACTTATAGCCGGGAGAAAACAAAAAAACTTATGCGGACGAAGTCGCGGGTAAAAGCTAGTTATCATATAAATGTTATTTACTTAATTTTTATAATATTTTCGACTTGTATTTCTATTAATTATCTTATTTTAAATATTTTTTCAAGTTTTTAATAAATTTATTTATTATGGAAGACAATATTTTGCCTTTAATTTACTATGTTATTGGTCTAATGTCTGAAATGTAATTATATTAACTTTATGGTTACTAATGTAATTTTATTGTTTAATATATATCTTTTAAGACTATTTTTGACGCCCCTTTATATTGAATTTAATTATTAATAATAGTATTGGGCCGTCACACAGTCATCCCGCACTATACCATTTGACCGGTATATTGAGCTAAATGCATTTTCAACATCTACCTTTAGCATCATCTCAACATCCTTGGGCTTCACAAAGGTGCGCGAAGCATACACAACCACAGAAGTTATTCTCCTTTTATCCTGAAACATAGCTACAAGGAATACGAGGACAGTCTAGACGTGTTTGCAGCAAGCCTTTGAATACGGGGAATTAATTTATACATCGTATTTAAGGGCGCACAAGTGTGCTCCATAAAGTACCTGCGTTACGTTGTGACTGTGCTGAAAAAAGGCCTCCCCATAGATTGCGCAACTGAGGGAATTTACCATAGTTGTCACGTTTGATAGGCGGCTTAGCAACCGAAGTTTTTATCAGAAAATGCCATGTAGTCTCGTTGTTAGAATATCCACTACCCCTTATCGACCTGTGGGTATCGTAAGAGATGACTTAGGGAAACCGAAACAGGAAACGGGAAACGATTGTATTTAAATTGCAAAAGAGGATCATTAATACATTTTGTTAAAATGTCTATATTTGCACTATCAATGAAAAATTTATCAAAATTTTGGAAATTTGGGATATCCGCATTATTATGCTTGTAATTTATGATCTTGGGATTACTGAAGAGGCTACGACTTTTTTCCCTAAAAAAGTTAACGCGTTTAATTTCAGTCACATAGAAAACTAAATAAATTTAAACTTAATCTTGTCAGTTTTATTATTTTTTAACATAAAAAAAAATTAAAAAAAATCGTTGTCACTGTACTCGAACTATAAACGAATAATATTCAGTCCTGCGCTACCTCGCCGTCAACTTAAATAATATTTATTCATAAGTAGCGATCTTGCCCAGCTTTGCAAGGGTGATCTCTGGATTCTACAACAGCGCTACCTACCGAATCGAACTAAGTCAACCTTCGCAAAAGTGCAAGCAAAATATTGACAAAGTTTTACCGCAATCTTATTAGCGAACCTGAGGCCGGGTCCCCATTTTATCATCTTGGTGTATTGCACCTCTGTCGAATGGCGCAGACGTTTAGCTTGATTGCTAGATTCGACGCACACACACACGCATACAGACACACACACACGCACACGCACACGCACACGCACACGCACACGCACACGCACACGCACACGCACACGCACACGCACATGCACACGCACACTCACACGCTCAAAATCACGCACATGCACACGCACACGCACACGCACACCACATGCACACGCACACGCACACGCGCACACACACTCACACGCACACGCACCGCACACGCACAGGCACACGCACACGCACACGCACACGCACAACACACACACAACACACACACACGCGCGCGCGCGCGCACACACACACGCGAACGCGCACGCACACACACACACACACACATACACACATACACACACACGCACGCACACACGCACGCACGCACGCACACATACACAAACCACGCACGCACGCACGCACGCACGCACATATACACACGCACGCACGAATGCACGCACGCACGTACGCACGCCCGCACGCACGCACGCGCACACACACACACACACACACATACTATAATATTTGCCTAGCTAATTAATGACGACGCGATTAGACGCGAGAAACCAGGAGTGAACGGCTCTCAAAAGCGAGGTGCGTAATCGCACAGTGCAGCTCTTCCCAAACGTCTCTGGAAACTTCAAGTTAACCACAGTAAATTCCTGCGTCATATTACAGGAGCTCTTTTTGTATCAGAAACGCAGATCTCCACCGCGATCTCGATAAACCCACAATCCGGTTGTATCTTTAGGATTTATCCTTAAGATACTTCTGTTTGATTAAAGAACACTCTCATCCGTTGGTAGTAGAGATGGGTAAGTAGTTTCCAGAGCGTGGGGTCCCCTTCTCATAGATGCAGATGTCTATGAGCCACAGAAACCACTTACCATCAGGTGGGCTGTGTGCTCGTTTGTAACACTATCCTATAAACAATAAAAATAATAATATCGTGTGACATATATTCACAAAACAAAACATGCAATCGGTTTGTAAATCTCCACCTTTATTAAGACGTCTAAAGATGACACGTTCATTGTGGGTTTATTCACATATGGGGTGATATTCACATGATGTATATGAAATAGCCAATTCTTTGCTATTTTCTCACGCTAAATGTTTACCGTTAATGTTTCATTTTTATAACCGGCTGAAGTTATCTGTTGTATCGTTGTAATATCGTCCGTCCGCTTTAGGAAAACTTTACACAAAAAAAATTACATAGTTTTAAGACTAATCGGTATTCGTATTCGGTATATAATCTGCCATTTGCTTTTGAAATTAACGCAATATCTTATTATTAGATTAGAACAACAACAAATTTCATGAAACAAAATAGATCGGATTATTTAGGGAATTTACTGTACACATTAAAACCTGCAATGTATAATATGTTAAGAAAATTAATGGTTTGGCATTTACAGGTTTACCTTGTAGAATAAGTAAATATTTATTACTAAAACGCACAATAATAGCTCTGAATATATCCTGGCTATATTTTTAACAAGTAAAAATCACATAGGCATTTTGCTTTCTCTTCTTTCTCTAAAGTAATATTTGTCCGTGGCCTAGGTGATAATTAAAATATATCTTACATCAATTTGACTGACTTGACTAACGAAACATAGTGACATAATGTACACGAAATTAAGTAAGAATTTTTTGCACTCAAGGGGCCATTGATTTTAAGTTGGTCATGTTGCCGGATACAACATCTCAACGAAACAGGAACTTTTTTATTCAATATAGATTATAAATAGTACTTATTGAAAGTCACTGTTTTTAATTTACCACTGGTTCGGAAAAATACCTCTGTCCTGGTAAGAACCAACAAGAAACCCAGCGGGACTATTTTATTTTAAATAATAGCTTACAATAACAGTAGTAGCGATCACCCTTCCCAGGGGTTATAATTATCTATAATTTCCTTAATATTGTAATCACCCTTTTTATACACTTATATTGGTTTAATAAAGTTTTTAAACTTTGTGAAGGTCAAATTTTGTATATTTTCTGTGATTTTTTTGTAAAAGCGTATACATTGCCACAAAAATGAATTACTGAATCGGTGGAGTTGAATAAATGGTATTACTAGCTTGTTCCCTTTTACTAGTACTTCTTTGCCAGTACTTACAGAATGGATATCACTTATTTTTGTAAAACTACTTTTATATATACTATTGTTACGAGCTTAGGGTTCGTGACAATAAAAATTGCCGATAAAATTACCTAAATTAACACTTTAATTTACTTTACACAAATTAAAACTAAAAACACTAATAATTAAACACACTAATTCACTTAATTCCGCTCCGAAGCTTCGCCTGTGTCGCTGAGTTCAACTCTACCTCGATCGCATCTTGCAGCGCCTACTTATATAAATTAGCAAAATATCCAGAATGTTCAAGTAAACACGCGCAAGGTACCGAGAATTCGAGTTTTAAACTTCAAGAAGTTTAGTTCTTCGGTTCGAGACTAGATGGCGCTAGTGCGCCGATTTGAGGCATTGGAGCGCGTAACACTGCCCCCTCCTAAGACATGCTCGTCCCGAGCATTATCGGTCCCATAATAACGCGCTAGGCGATCCACATGGACGATCTTAGGAGTCCCTCTTGCGCCTTTCTGTATCCGGTAGGTTACATCGTTGATCCTGGTCACAATCCGGTACGGGCCGTCCCATTTAGCCTGAAGCTTAGGAGATTTCCCTTTGCTGCGGACTGGATTGTGCAACCACACTAGTGAACCTTCGTCGAACCTTTTGTTGTTCATTTTGCGGTCATACCGGGTTTTCATCTTTTCAGACATTTGCTGGCCCGATTGTCTAACGTGCTCATAAACGTCATTCATTTTGTTCCGCAAGTCATTTGCATAATCGATTATACTGCGTGGAGCATCAGGTGGTATCAAGGTGATCAGGTCTGCAGGCAGCCGTAATTCTCTTCCAAAGTTTGCGAAAGCTGGTGTCACTGCTGTACTTTCGTGAACAGCGCTTCGATATGACAACAAAAACGGTTGTATGTGCTTGTCCCAATCTCGTTGCCGATTGTCTACAACTTTTGCTAGGTACCTCTCCAATGTCTGATTAAATCGTTCTACCATTCCATCAGATTGCGGGTGATAAGAAGTCGTTCTTGTTTTATGAGTACCCATAACTCGGCAAGTTTCCTGGAATATTTGAGACTCAAAATTCCTTCCTTGATCGCTGTGAATCTCTAAAGGTACACCAAAACGACAGAAGACTTCATGAACTAGCCTATCAGCAACTGTTGAAGCTTCTTGATTTGGAATGGCGAAGACTTCTGGCCACTTAGTGAAGTAATCCATCACAACCATGAAATACCTGTTACCGCTTTCACTCTCCGGAAACGGCCCTGCCACGTCAATGGCTATTCTCTCCCATCGTGCACCAACATTGTACAAGTTCAATGCACCTCTACTACGAGTCTGAGGTCCCTTTACAGCCGCACAACTTGTACATTTGCGACACCAGTCCTCGACATCGTTTCGACAGTGGACCCAGTAAAACCGTTCTCGGATCTTCAGTAGAATTCGTTTAACTCCCAGATGACCTCGTGAATAATCATTATGGTACAGCTGTAGAACATCCGGTACTTTAGCTTTAGGGACAACCATTTGTAAATGACAGCTGTCTCCTCGAACATTTTCCCATTTACGGCACAGAACTCCATCCTGAAGCAGCAAGCTGTCCCACTGGGCCCAATAGCTTTTAGTGGTCGAACTCATCGCTGAGACGTCGCTCCACTTGGGCTTGGGAGCACTGGCCTTCATCCATTCCAGGATCGGCTTGATGTCCGGATCTTCCTGCTGTGCACGTTGTAAGCTGTCTTTCCACTCGTTGCTGAGGTGGTCTGCCCTGAGCATCCTCACGGATACCACTTCCTTACTCTCTTGCCTAGTACAATGTTTGCAATCTTCAGGACAAGGTCTTCTTGACAATGCATCTGCGTTGCCATGAGATTTCCCGTTGCGATGTTCGATCTCGAAGTCGTATTCCTGCAGTAGTTCAATCCACCTCGCAACTTGTCCTTCTGGATTTTTAAACTGCAATAGCCATTTTAGTGCAGCATGGTCAGTTCGTAAGTGAAATTTTCGCCCCAGAAGATATTTGCTAAATTGCTGCAACGACTTTACCACAGCTAGCAATTCGCGTCTTGTGACACAGTAGTTCCTTTCCGGTTTTGACAACGACTTGCTGAAGTACGCTATCACGACCTCTTGGTCACCATTCCGTTGAGACAACACACCGCCAAGTCCTATATCACTTGCGTCTGTGTCAACTATAAATTCTTTGCTTGCATCAGGGTATCCCAAAATAGGTGTTTTACACAGACGGTCCTTGAGCTCCTGGAATGCGATATTGCAACTTTCATCCCAGCAGAAATGTCGCTTCTCCTCGGTTAACTTATGCAGAGGTTTGGCTATATCTGCAAAGTTCTTCACAAATCGCCAGTAATAGGAGCACAAACCCAAAAATGCTCTAACCTGCGTCTTGTCTTTTGGAACCGGCCAATCCTTGGCAGCGGCGATTTTCTCTGGATCTGTGCGGATACCTTCTTCCGATACTACAAACCCCAAAAAGTTAACTAGCCGTTGGAATAGTGAACATTTCTTCGGGCTCAAATTGAGGTTGGCACTCTGAATCTTCATGAGCACGCGTTCCAGGTTTTGAAGGTGTTCCTCATACGTACGGCCTATGATGATGATGTCATCCAAGTAGACCACACAGGCATCGCCAATTAGCCCGGTAAGTACAAGTTCCATCAGCCTTTCAAACGTTGCTGAAGCATTGCACAACGCAAACGGCATTACTTTAAATTGCCACAGACCCTTTCCCGTCGAGAACGCAGTTTTCTCCTTGTCCTTAGGGTCAATTTCAACGTGCCAGTAGCCACTTTTTTAAATCCAGCGTGCTAAACCGCTTTACTCCTGTAAGCATGTCCAGCGTGTCATCAATTCTTGGCAAGGGATAGCTGTCCTTCTTCGTAACGTCGTTCAGACGGCGGTAGTCAACACAAAACCGCATGCTGCCATCCTTCTTCTTCACCAGCACCACTGGTGAACACCATGGACTAGATGAAGGTTCAATAACACCATCCTTCACCATTCCCTCAATCATGGTTTCCACTTCCTTTTCACGTGCTACCGGCAATCGTTTTGGCCGCTGACGGATAGGCAATTCTTCTCCTGTGTTTATTTTGTGTTGAACTAAGCCAGTCTTTCCTATGTCAGCATCGTTTGATGAGAATACATCGGCGTACTTGAGTAACAACTTCTTCGCCTTGACCAATTCGTTCGGGGAGAGAACACTGCGACAGTCTTCCAAAAGTGTGGTTACTCTCGTTTCTGCATCCTTGCTGGGGGTCCCACTCGATATATATTGGCACTGACGTAACCAATCCACTTCCTCACAAGTACCAACCAGTGTGCCCTTTTCTATAATCTGTTCCCGGTCGCAAAGGTTCAGCACACGTACTCCTGAGATGTCAGTGGTCCTGACCAAGGTTCGAGCTACTTTCCATGGAAGGTCATTGTTTACCCTTTCCACAAGTACACAACGGTGAGCTTGCCCAGCGTTTCGAGGTAGACTAACCGGAACAATCGTTTCCGATCTCGGCGGAAGAACAATCTTCTTGATGCTGTACACGTTCCCTGGTAACGCACCTTCCATAAAAAGTTCCTCCTGTCCACATTTCAAAACACCTTGCTTAACGTCGATCTCACAACAATTATTCCTCATAAAGTCTAGGCCTAGGATGCAGTCGTCCATTATATCAGCCACGATGACATTATGCAGGTAGATCACGTTGCCTAGCTTCAACTCCATCTCCTTCTCTCCACGGACGGGTATACGCTGACCGGTGGCTGTTACCAAATTAATGCGTTCTCGGTTGTATGCGGAGTCCCCAAGGAACTGACTTATAAGTTGGGAACTAACAACCGTACGAGAGGCTCCAGTGTCTATGGTCAGCTTACACGGCATTCCGTTGATCTCGTCCTTTATGATTAGGCTGTTCCCATCATGGGTTTGTGAGATCGAGATCCTTGGGGCTCTTTTAACATCAGCCAGCACCCGCCCCGCAGTTCTGGCTTTTACTCGTTTCCCTGCCGCTGCTGGGCGGTGCTGTTGGCCGCACTACCCTCCTGAGATCGTTCAATTTCCCTTTCTAGGGTTCGCTTAGGGCAGCTAGATCGAAGATGGCCCTTTTCCCCACAGCCATGGCACCTTGGGCTGTATCCTTTGTTGCGGTCGCGAACTGTAGCTGCTGCAACCTCCCTGACGCGATGGGAACGATGATCCTGCCGCACGGCTTCCACTTCCAGTGCATGGGCCAACGCGTCCTTAAGCGTCTCGTGGTGCCCGAGCCTCACAGCAGCTCTGACTTCCAGGTCGCGGATGCCGTCGATGAATGTCTGCACCAGGTTCCCTTCGATGAGCGCAGGTACAGACCGGTATGCTTTTCGCACCAGCTTCTCCACTTCTAGAGCCCACTGCTGCAGGTTTTCGTTGATGCGCTGCACACGATCTTTAAGCTGCGCACGAAAGACGTGTTAAAGGTGAGCGTCGCCATATCTCGCCTCCAATGCCTCAAGGAGTTGCTCATAAGTCACTTCCTCACCGAGAGCTTCCAGAACTGTTAAGGCCTGGTCGCGCGGGCCTAGTGTGAGAGCAGTCATGGCCTGACTTTTATTCCAGCCGTTCGCCTTCATAACAGCTTCGAACTGGATTTTGTAGGCTGACCAGGAAGAAGTCCCGTCGAACGGTGGCACCTTGAATCCACGTAGCGAAGGTGCTGTAGCTACTACGGGAGCTGTCGTTCCATCCCCAAGTTTGAGGTCCTTCAGCGTTTTCTTCACGTCAGCCATCACGTTGTCAACCCGATTGTTCACATGGTTGATTCGGGTCTCATGTTCTTCGATTCGGGTTTCAGCTTCCGACAGGCGGTTGTCATGTTGAGCAACCCTATCCTTCACCTCCCTTATCTCTTTCCCAAAGGTAGCGTGAAGGTCCTTCATGAGGAGCATCTGCTCTTCCAACCGACGAGCCTGTTCCGCCTGCTGATCTTCCAACCGACGGGCCTGTTCCTCCTGTCGGCGGGCCTGTTCCTCCTGTCGGCGGGCCTGTTCCTCCTGTCGGCGGACCTGTTCCTCTTGTCCGCTCTGCAGCTGCTCTTTTAACTGACGGACCTGTTCTTCCTGTCGGCGAGCCTGCTCCTGCAGCATCACCATCAGAGCACCTAAGTCGGGTGCTGCAGATGTAGGAGCTACTGACGGACCTGTAGCCGGCGACTGTCCCTCCGACGTCTGCGGCGTTGCACCACCAAATGTTCGTTGGTCCGTCTCCTGCTGGCGTTGACTTCGGGTACGGACACCCTCCGTTTCCTCCTTAGGTAAAATCAGCATTATTTTATCCCACTTCTGACACCAATTGTTACGAGCTTAGGGTTCGTGACAATAAAAATTGCCGATAAAATTACCTAAATTAACACTTTAATTTACTTTACACAAATTAAAACTAAAAACACTAATAATTAAACACACTAATTCACTTAATTCCGCTCCGAAGCTTCGCTTGTGTCGCTGAGTTCAACTCTACCTCGATCGCATCTTGCAGCGCCTACTTATATAAATTAGCAAAATATCCAGAATGTTCAAGTAAACACGCGCAAGGTACCGAGAATTCGAGTTTTAAACTTCAAGAAGTTTAGTTCTTCGGTTCGAGACTAGATGGCGCTAGTGCGCCGATTTGAGGCATTGGAGCGCGTAACACTATTATTTGTATACGAACATTACATTTTTATAAATGTATTGAGAGGCCAAAGTTAATATATTTAGTTTTAATTTTAGTCTAAGCGACTCTTTAGGTTTTAAATAATAGATTGCTCTAATGTCCTGTTCTGTAAAAAAAATAATTTTATTGTCAGTCGCGTATCCCCATAGCAAAGTACCATACAACATTATGCTATAGAAATAGCTGAAGTAAAATAGTCTACCTGTTTAAACGCTGATAAGATTTCCAATATTTTTACCATTCCCTCCCCATTTAAAATTACATTAGTATTAACATGTTTGACATTCGAATTTACGAATTTCATATTATTTTTAGTGCCATTTAAATACAAAATTCTAATATTTATAACAATTTACTAACGTAGATATAGCATTATTTACTTCTTCATAATTTCGTAACCGTCATTTTAATTTGAAAATTAATGAAGTATCATCAGCAAATAATACTATATCACGAAAACACGAAGGGGCCGAAAATGGAGTCCCGAGGCTCGCTAATTTGTACTATCGATCTTGAAGAACTCATTAAGTTAATGACAACTTTTTGCGTTCTGTTACTTAAATATGAAAATTTTAATCTCAGTTAAAAGTATCACTTTTTACACTGTAGTTGGTGCGCCCACAGGGTCCCGGGTTGAATTCCGGGAATAATGAACCCGAAATATCGATGTGCGAATGACAAAAGTGGAGTGTATGTACGTAGTTGGCTATAACCTAAACAAAATGGCTGACGTGGAACGTGGCAGGCTTTGGACAATGCACTTGTTACGAATCAATTTACTATACTTAGCCAGTACTTTTGTAGAGGAACAAACATGAGCTGCCAGGAAAATACCAATAACGGATAAAAAACAGCTCAATATTAATAGGAGAGCGATGTAGATTTTACAGTACGCGAGCAACCCGGGTTTGAACGAAATTTTTTATTGCAATTTTAAGCACTGACTTACCACGTGTTTGGCGGTGAAGTAAAATATCGTGAGGAAACCTGCATGTCCGAGAAATATGAAAAAAAGTATTTCGAAGACATGAGATGTTTGCCAACACGCATAGGGGCATTGCGGCGGTTTTACTTGCCCTAAAACCATTTTAGAAATTAAAACTTTTATTTTATGCCCTGGGCTTACCCTCCTTATTCTTTTGAGATATTTAGAAGAAATCGAGTTATAAGCGAAATTGTTATTTAGTTTCAGTAAATTAGTTAATACCATTCGATGATAAAATACAAAACCTTGAAAAAATCTGCTTCATATTGATTAAAAATGTGTTCGAATCGCCTAATAAATACTGTTTACTTGTTTTTTGGAACTAAGAAAAATATTTTTGTAACGGAAACGAGTTAACATTGACAAACGACGCTTTGGTGGAAACGTACGATTTGTTTGATCATTTTCACATGTTATTCAATCGAAAATATATGTGAATAAATGTTTTAAACAATTTATATGCTGTTCACTATTGAACATAGACTTTATATAAAGGTTGCCTCATAGGAGAAGTTTTACAAGAGTTGTCCAGCTTGGCAGGCAGATGCTGCTGCCTTTTTTATAGGATAGGGTGACAAACGAGCAGACAGTCTACCTGATGGTAAGTGGTTGTTGTGGTCCATAGACATGTACTTATATTCACGATTACGAATAAACATGCAGATGCGTTGTCACCCGTGAGGACTAAGATGGAATTCCTTTTTTCCAGTAAAAAGGGTCTCCGGTTTTCTACATTCACCATATGAAACACAGCAGCATTAAGCTACTATATTACGCTTGTATTCTGTGAAAGCATGGTCCTTCCCCTGTTGAGCCGACCCATTCATGCTACAACTATACTACTAATATAATTGCAGCATGGCTCTACCACGTATAAAAACCTATCCTAACTTCTGTTTCAATTTCCTACTGGCGCCTCTTACGATACCTAAAGGACGATATGGTGTATTGGATATTCTTACACCGTAACCATGCGTAAGACACAAACATCGTCCGTAATAAATCATCCAGATTCCGTTTGAAATTATGCTTTATGTGCTATACAAATATTTGTTTCATGTGGGAGACGAACACGTACGTGGGATCAGCATGCTTATTCGCTATCATTATTGACATCAAAATTATAGTAAATTATTAGTATATTGCATCGTTTGTTATGTAGCTCTCCTAGAAAAGTAACAACGGCTCATAAAAGATACTGTGCAATATACTGTAAAGTGGTCATAATTTTGATGTAAATAAAGAAATACAATAGTCCTGCAGAACGATTACCCTCCGTGTTTTTTTTAAACTAAGGATTTAGTACGTAATGACTTTATGACGTACTGTATACCTTATTTTTTTCGAGTCCATTAGCTTGAAAACGTCTAACGAAAACGAGTATTTTTAGTTTATGTAGAATAAGGGTAACGAACGTAGACGTAGACATCTACATATATTCTCAATTAAGAAAAATGAACTTAGGCCTCTTCTTTTTTTAGTGAGGATTTTTTAAACGAGTTCATAAGAACGAGAAAGTTAATTTGTTTTTATAAAGCATGTGCTCAATGTAACGAGTGTATATAAAGTAACGCGTTCACTAATATTTATTATAGTGATTAGGGACTATGCGTGTTAGCTTGACCAATTGCAAATAATTCGCAACTTTTTCCATAATATGCCAGTGTTGTATACTGTTATACTTTACCACACACTCTAACTCTCACTACACAGTCTAACTACATGTTCTTCTTAAACTGTGACTGTAAGATACACTAAAGCATATGGGCTTGTATTGTGGAATTGACGGTATACTACAATTGCATCATACTCTATTGTATCATACTCCATTGTGTATGATCTTACCACTGTGGCATCAGTTACATATTATGCTCTGAGTTTCTTTGAAAAACAAATAAATACGCTGCAAAATCAAATCAAAGATGAAAGAGATAATGAAAGACGAGAAGATGAAAGAAGACATATAGACATTTTCTTTAAATTTAAATATAAACTCCTATTTTGTAATTTCTCTCCGAAGCACTAATGCTCTACATATCCTTATATCTTCAATAATAACAGTATAATATTGATGTATTTTGGATTGTGATTCGCAAGTGCCGGGGAACCGGGAGACATGATGTCTCAGTCTTTAGGAGTGGTAACGCAATTGCATTTTAATAAATTTAGATGTTTAGACCACCTCTATATAGGTTTTAGGATGTCTTCTAATATTTTTAATGTTTTTTTTTTCATCGGTTTTCGTTTAACAACAAGCGCACAATAAATTTTAATTTTTCATTAAAATGTCGTTGCAATTGTCACCATTACTTGTACAGTAAACTGTCTTTTAATTAATCTTAAAAAATATCTAGCTTATACATAATGGTTTTGTTACAACAAAACATTTGCTGCGTAGTAATGAGAGTACCCATTTACTGAAACTATAATCCTCGCTTAAGTCTTAGATGGAGTGTTTGTGTGACAGTGACACGGGAAGATTTTTATATGAGATAACTTAAAATTTTCAAACAGAAATGTAGCTAAAACGTAAATAAACTTAACGGATAAAAGGACTTTTCACGCTCCAGGGGCCACTTGGAACTTTCATAAACATTATGAAGCTCATTTTAAAGAAAGTAAGATCAAGTACCTAAGATAAGACCTTTTCAACAGAAAATATTGTAGTATTTTTATTAAAATAAATATAAATTTTCGTGTCACATAAAGCAAATAAAAATGCTGAATATTAGGTTATACTCTTCTATGAGCACAAAGTTTCACTCTTTTTAAAACAGTAAGTAATAAAATTTAAATTGATTCGCGCCGGCTTCGCATTGAAGCATTTCACCTGCACACTCACGTAGTGGCGGTGTAAGATATCCATTACCTGAACGTTATTATCTAGCATCTCTTAGATACAACTTTATAATGTATTCATTCTAAGTAATAAAAAACGGTGCTTGCCAACCCACCTGCCAAGCGAGGCAACTATGGAAAATAGTCCCGCCAGCTTCGCACTGATGAATAACCTCAATTTGAAAATACACTTTTATCGGCTTCGTATTGGTGAATTAATTGCGTTTGAATGGTCAATACCGGAGCTTCATAAGGGTAAAAAATTAACGCACAGTACACTTAATGTAGTAAGTGGTTGCTGCGGTATTTTTTTATTGTGGAGGGGTGGCAATCGAGCATGCGGCTCACCTAATGGTATGTGAATACCGCCGCCCATGAACAACCGCAACACCAAGGATATTGCAGGTGTGTTTCCGGCATTTTAGAGAGAAGTAAGTTCTTTCCTGGAACGTCTCTAAGTCGTATTGGTTCGGAAAAATCGCCAATGGTAAACAATTCCACAGAGAAGGTGTACGATGAATAAAACTCCTAGTAAAACGCACAGTGGTGGAACGCTAAGCATCCAGATGGTGTGGATGGTATCGTGAATTTTGACGCGGTGTGCGTTCGTGAAATTTGGTGACTGGAATTAACCCGAACGATTCCTCAGAGCACTCCCCGTACAGTTGTACATAAGTTGCCTACAGTGAAATTAAGGCGAGTGTTGAGCTCTGAGCTAGCAAATGCTAGCTAACTAATGATATAGGTAATGCCTCGTTAAAAGTGAAAAAAGTTTTCGGTTACCGTCGCTCACCATACGAACGCGTCAGAGATATAAAGCATGCATTTCTGAAATTTTTGCCGCAGCCATAATGCTACAACAGCGTGGTACTACCGATTTTAAATACAGTATTAATATTTTTTTTAAATATTTATTTCATATCTTTTGAATTATTGTTCACGACTAGACGTTCAGGAATTTTATTCATTTGGTATTTAAGGAATTTTTGTTTATTAGATTTTTATATAAGGTTGACAAACAAACAAACAGTAAGTGAGTGCCGTAGCCCATAGATACCTACTTATCTTCTATTCGGAATCAAAATGCAGGTGTACAGTTACTCAGTGCAGAAACAGAAACATAATCTTTTTTATTCAATATGGATTATAAATAATACTTATTGAAAGTCACATATTTTTTCATTTACCATTGATTCGCAAAAAATCCTCTGTCCTAATAGGAACCAGCAAGAAACCCAGCGGGACTATTTTTTTAAATACTAACTTACAAACATGTATGTTACAATTAACAACACAAAACATATTAGAAATAGCTTGGTAGCAATCACCCTTTCCGGGGGCTATATCCTTTTAAATGAAATTTAAAATAGAATTAAATGAAATTTATGACATTTCATTCATCAATTTTTTTTCATTTTATTTGGTATGCGTTTACTTGAAAGCGAATTTATACATACATGAAGATGATGAAACAAAAAGTAAAAACTAATAGACAGACCTGTATTTTTATTTTTTATCTTTGATTCTATCAAGGGTTAATTAATAATAATAATAATAATAAACAAAATATCTGGACCTGGCTCACGAGGTGACCGACATGTGGGGTGGTCTGCCGACCGAAATTATTCCTGTAGTCGTCTCTGCAAACGGGCTAATCCCAGTCAGCCTCTCGGGTCATCTGAGGCGGCTGGGACTACGTGGCGGACCGCTCCAGGTTCAAATGCAGAAGGCGGTGCTCCTCGATACCGCCCGCATCGTCCGCCGGTTTCTTTCCCTTTCCCCCCTAACCCTCGGCCGTTTGGTCTCCCCTGCCGAGGGCCTCCATCTGGTTGGGCTTTTATTTATTTATGTACTTTTATATTTATTTTATGTTATTGATATTTATGTATATTTGTCTTTTCATTTTCATTTATAATTATATATTTATAGCACCCAACCAGATGAGAAAACTATATAGATACCCCAAAATAATAATAATAATAATAAATAAAGGCGTAGGGAAGTGACGACCCCATCGCCCGCTGACGTAACAGTTATGTGACAAAACTGCTGCGACGTCGGCGCAGTCAGTCAGCATCCTGCCAAGAGGTGTGAGCGCCCTAGGCAAAATTGTAGATGCAAAGGTCCGTTTGTGCATATGACCCAACCACGAAACGGTGCCGGGCTTGGGCGTCTCCCGTTATTTGGCGCCCATAAAATGGATGATGGAAGAAACACAAAAAGGAACGCGCATAGGGCCGCTGCCTGGGGGTCGCCGGGGCGCGTCTGGAGCTGGCGCTGGACGCGGCAGCATGCGGGCCGCCAGCCGAGCGCGAGGAGCTGCACGATCACCTAGCAGCCCCTCGCATCCATCATCCCCACCAGAAGGCTTAGTGTCGGCTGGGTCTTCTCGGACCCAGCAAGCGGCACCCGCCGCTGGTGGAGCACGTCGCATGCGTTGGACAAAATCCATGAACGAAAACGCATTGCGGGCGTACTATAGGGCGAAAGGGGGAAGAAACTGTGGGAATAGCGTATAGGTCTCGGATGCATTGCTTTTTTTGCTGAGCTGGAGCCGTCTATCCCCGTCACGGAACAAAACCTGGCAGACCGAGTTCGGTACATCATGCGCTCGAAAATATTTGATGATGCCGAACTCGAACGACTACGACGTGAGGCTATTCCGTCGTCGAATGAATCGGCTATGGCTGGAGATGCAGCTCCACATTCGACAGACCAGCATCCACACGTGGAAGCCGCCATGGATCTTCCAGTTGTGGTTGATTCGAACGACGATGAAATAGTCTCCCACGAACTAGAGCAAATGAGGAGTATATTGGAAGAGGCGATTTTGGAAACGCGCGGCACCCCTCTCGAAAATCGACCGCGACTTCCCCGCATACCCTTAAGCAAGCGAAATCGGGCTGTCGTGAGGGCTCTTAACCCAATGCTGGTGACCTATTTGGAAGCCAGCCGGGACCTTTGCGAGATGGACTCGATTCTCTTTGGCGCCGCAGTGGCAGTTTGCCGTATTATTGGCGCCAAACTTCCCATGGCTGGACGCGCTACTACACAAAGTAACGCCATCCCAGCCTGGAGGAAAAGAATCGAGGACCGTATCGCAAAGGCAAGGGCCCTTATCGGCAGACTGACAAGCTTCAGGTCGGGTAATAATAGACCGAGGATTATGCGCACCGTTAGAATGGCGTTTGCTGGGACAAATATCAGTTTGTCCCAGCCGGATATCACGCAGAAACTAACGGAGCGCATAGACGACCTGAAGCAAAAGATCGCTGCTTGGGGGAAGCGGATTCGACGATTTTCCGAGGGGTCAAGGCGGTTCAACCAGAATCGTCTCTTCCAGAGTGATCAGAAGAGGCTCTATAAATTATTGGAGCGACCAAAGGTATGTGTAGCGGGCCAAGGACCGGATCAGGCTGACATTATCGCATTCTGGCGTGGCCTGTGGTCAGAGCCCGTAAACCACAGTGAGGGCCCTTGGATGGAAGTTGTGGCGAGCCAGGGTGCGAGTGTTACGCCTATGGACCCCATCACCATAACGCCAGAAGACGTGGCTGAGGCGGTCCGTAGGGCCCCGAACTGGAAAAGTCCGGGGCTCGACGGGCTGCATCATTACTGGCTGAAGGGGTTCGTAGTGTGTCACGCTGTGCTCGCCCGACAGTTTCAAGAGGCTCTCGACCAGAAGTCACTCCCGAGCCTCTTCACTACTGGGATCACTCACTTGGTTCCTAAAGATCAAGATACCACAGACCCGAGCAAATACCGCCCCATCACGTGTCTACCCACCATATATAAGACACTGACATCCATTTTGAGCGCGAGAATCACTCGTCACCTGGAGCTAAACCAGGTGATGTCACGCGCTCAAAATGGATGTCGGGGCGGTGGTCGTGGAACTAAGGAACCACTCCTCATTGACGCGGTCATAGGCAAAGTGGTGAAACGCAACCGTCGGAACTTCTCTGCCGCCTGGATAGACTACAGAAAGGCGTTCGACTCGGTGCCCCATACATGGCTAAAGAGGGTCCTCGAGCTGTACAAGATTGACTGTACAGTTAGAGACTTCCTCGAGCAGTGTATGGGGCAGTGGAGTACGATCCTTTGTCATCTGGGCGAGCGGATGACGGCTGCGGAGAACCACATAAGGATAAGAAGGGGTATCTTCCAGGGCGATTGTCTGAGTCCAATCTGGTTCTGCCTCTCTCTTAACCCTCTCAGTACCTTACTGGAGGGCTCCGGGAGGGGATTTCAGCTACGGAGAGGAGGGACAAAAGTGACCCACCTTTTCTATATGGATGACCTTAAGTTATTCGCCTCCAGTCGCTCCCATCTTATGGAACTGCTAAACATCACTTGTGAATTTAGCAGTTCCATTGGAAAGGAGCTGGGGACGGATAAGTGTGCGGTCCTCCATATTGAAAGGGGAAGGGTTGCTAACTCTGAGGGCATAGACTTGTCTATGCCCGTCAACTTAAGGACCCTTTCCGAGGCTGAAACATACCGATACCTGGGTATGTCACAGAACATCGGTATCGATGAGGCTGGTATGAAACAGTCAGTTTGCGACGTGTTTTATGCACGCTTGACCAAAGTGCTTAACAGCCTTTTGTCCGGTGTGAATAAGACACACGCATATAACGGCTGGGTCATGCCTGTCCTCATGTATACCTTTGGCATACTCAGGTGGACTCAGACTGAGCTTAACGCCCTGGATAGAAAAGTCCGCACTACCATGACGTCCCATAGGATGCATCATCCGAGATCGTCGGTAATGAGGCTGTACTTGCCGCGAAAGTATGGTGGGCGTGGCTTTCTGAGCGCGCTCACCATGCATAATCGCGAAGTGTGCAGTCTCCGTCAGTACTTCTTGGCGAGATCGGATGATCCATTCTATAATGACGTCATTTCTAGTGATAGAGGGCTTACCCCTCTATCCTTAGCCAACGAGCAATGGCAGGACCCAGCAGTGCTTAGCAATTCCGACCGGGAGACCGTATGGAAGGAGAAGGAGCTCCACGGGAGGTACTACAAGGCTCTACATGAGCCATTCGTAGATACAGTCGCCTCCCTCAACTGGCTACGTTTCGGTGACCTCTTCGGGGAAACCGAGGGTTTTGTCTGTGCAATACAGGATCAGGTTATTAAGACCAACAACTATCGGAGATACATCCTAAAGGATGGCACCGTCGACGTCTGTCGAGCTTGTCGCCATCCCGGGGAGTCACTTAGGCATGTCATCTCCGGTTGTTCGGCGCTTTCTAACTCTGAGTACTTGCACAGGCACAACCTAGTAGCCAGAATTCTACACCAGGAGCTCGCGCTGAAATACGGTCTCGTGGACCGGAAATTGCCGTATTACAAGTACTTGCCGGAAGCCGTGCTCGAAAATGACCGCGCCAGACTCTACTGGGACCGGGCCATCATCACAGACAGGACTATTCTTGCGAATAAACCTGATATTGTGCTGATGGACCGGGCACAGTCAAGGATATTTTTGGTCGACATTACCATTCCGTATGACGAGAACCTCGTGAAAGCCGAAACAGACAAGAAAACAAAATATCTGGACCTGGCTCACGAGGTGACCGACATGTGGGGTGGTCTGCCGACCGAAATTATTCCTGTAGTCGTCTCTGCAAACGGGCTAATCCCAGTCAGCCTCTCGGGTCATCTGAGGCGGCTGGGATTCTACACCAGGAGCTCGCGCTGAAATACGGTCTCGTGGACCGGAAATTGCCGTATTACAAGTACTTGCCGGAAGCCGTGCTCGAAAATGACCGCGCCAGACTCTACTGGGACCGGGCCATCATCACAGACAGGACTATTCTTGCGAATAAGCCTGATATTGTGCTGATGGACCGGGCACAGTCAAGGATATTTTTGGTCGATATTACCATCCCGTATGACGAGAACCTCGTGAGAGCCGAAACAGATAAGCAATCAAAATATCTGGACCTGGCTCACGAGGTGACGGACATGTGGGGTGGTCTGCCGGCCGAAATTATTCCTGTAGTCGTCTCTGCGAATGGGCTAATCCCAGTTAGCCTCTCTGGTCATCTGAGGCGACTGGAACTCCGTGACGGACCGCTCCGGGCTCAAATGCAGAAGGCGGTGCTCCTTGATACTGCCCGCATCGTCCGCCGGTTTCTTTCCCTTTCTTCCTAACCCTTGGCCGTTTGGTCTCCCCCTGCCGAGGGCTTCCATCTGGTTGGGCTTTTATTTATTTATGTATTTTTGTATTTATTTTATTTTATTCATATTTATGTATGTTTATCCTTTCATTTTCGTTTATAATTATATATTTATACATCCCAACTAGATGAGAAAACTATATAGATACCCCACAATAATAATAATAATAATAATAATAAAATGGCGTAGGGAAGTGACGACCCCATCGCCCGCTGACGTAACGGTCATGTGACAAAACCGCTACGTCAGCGCAGTCAGTCAGCACCTTGCCAAGAGGTGTTAGTGCCGTGCCTCGGCAAAAATTGAAGGTGCAAAGGCCCGCTTGTGCACATGGCCTCACCATGAAACGGCGCCGGGTCTGGGCGTCTCCCGCTAAATGACGCCCTAAAAATGGATGATGGAATTAAATAGAACGCGCAAAGGGCCGCTGCCTGGAGGTCGCCAGGGCGCGTCTGGAGCTGGCGCTGGACGCGACAGCATGCGAACCGCCAGCCGAGCGCGAGGTGCTGCACGACCACCCAGCAGCCCCTCGCATCCATCATCCCCACCAGCTGGCTTGGTGTCGGCAGGGTCTTCGCGGGCCCAGCAATCGGCACCCGCCTCTGGTGGAGTGCGCCGCATGCGTTGGACAACCCAGATGTACAGCAACGCATTGCGGGCGTATTTTAGGGCGAAAGGGGGAGAAACTGGAGGTTTTTGCGTATCGGGCAAGGATGCATCGACTTTTTGGTGAGCTGGAGCCATCTGTAACCGTCACCGAGCAAAACCTGGCAGACCGAGTTCGGTATATCTTGCGCTCAAATACATTTGATGTTACCGAACTCGAACGGCTACGACGTGAGGCTGTTCCTTCATCGGGTGAAAATGCTGCGGCTGAGGATGCGGCGCCACAATTTGCTGAGCAAACGGCAAATGTAGATGCCGCCGTGAACACGCCAGTTGTGGTTGATTCAGACGATGATGGAATAGTCGCCCAGGAACTGGAACTAGAGCAAATGAGGAGTACATTGGAAGAGGCGATTGTGGAAACGCGCAGTACGACTCTCGAAAATCGACCGCGACTTCCCCCGCTTAGCCCTAAGCAAGCGGAATCGGGCTGTCGTGAGGGCTCTGAATCCAATGCTGGTTACCTATTTGGAAGCCAGCCGGGACCTTTGCGAGACGGACTCAATTCTTTTTGGCGCCGCACTGGCAGTCTGCCGTATTATAGGTGCCAAACTTTCCACGGCTGGACGCGCTACTGGACAAAGTAGTGCTATCCCAGCCTGGAGAATAAGAATTGAAGAACGTATCGCAAAGGCTAGGGCCCTCATCGGCAGACTGATATGCTTCAGGTCAGGCAATACCAGGCCAAGGATTGTGCGCACCGTCAGGATGGCGTTTGCTGGGCCAAATGTTAGTTTGTCCCAGCCGGATATAATGCAAAAACTGACGGAGCGCATAGACGACCTGAAGCAAAGAATCGCTGCTTGGGGAAAGCGGATTCGGCGATATACCGAGAGGTCGACACGGTTCAACCAGAATCGTCTCTTCCAGAGTGATCAGAAGAGGCTCTATAAATCATTGGAGCGACCAATAGTAAGTGGAACGGGCCCAGGACCAAATCAGGCCGACACGGTCGCATTCTGGCGCAGCCTGTGGTCAGAGCCCGTAAACCACAACGAGGGCCCTTGGAAAATCTAGGCCCTACGGACCCCTCAGTCATCCGCGTTATGATGACGGGGTCCCGTAGGCCCGCACTCCTCGCCCAACTTCTCGGCCTCGGAAGTTGTGGCGAGGCAGTGTGCGGGTATTACGCCCATGAACCCCGTCATCATAACGCCGGATGACTGAGGCGGTCCGTAGGGCCCCGAACTGGAAAAGTCTGGGGCTTGACTGCACAAGATTGACTGTACAGTTCGAGACTTCCTCGAGCAGTGTATGGGGCAGTGGAGTACGATCCTCTGTCATCTAGGCGAGCGGATGACGCCTGCGGAAAGCCGTATAAGGATAAGAAGGGATATATTCCAGGGCGAGAGGCTAGAGTCCGAGTCTATTATTATTATTATTTTTATAATAGACTCTAATAATTTATTATTATTATTGGGGTATCTATATAATTTTCTCACCTGGTTGGGTATATAAATATATAATTATAAATTAAAATGAAAAGATAAATATACATAAATATCAATAAAATAAAATAAACACAAAAACTATATAAATAAATAAGATCCAACCAGATGGTGGTCAAGCGTGCATAAAACACGTCGCAAACTGACTGTTTCATACCAGCCTCATCGATACCGATGTTCTGTGACATACCCAGGTATCGGTATGTTTCAGCCTCGGAAAGGGCCCTTAAGTTGACGGGCATAGATAAATCTATTCCCTCAGAGTTAGCAACCCTTCCCGTCCGTATCGTCCTTATCCGTCCCCAGCTCCATTCTAATAGAATTGCTAAATTCACAAGTGATGTTTAGCCAAAAGATGGGAGCGACTGGAGGCGAATAACTTGAGGTCATCCATATAGAAAAGTGGGTTACTTTTGCACCTCCTTTCCGAAGCTGAAATCCCCTCCCGGAGCCCTCCAGTAAAGTACTGAGAGGGTTCAAGGAGAGGCAGAACCAGACTGGACTCAGAGAATCGCCCTGGAAGATACCCATACCCATGTATTTTATCATCGAATGGTATTAACTAATTTACTGAAACTAAATAACAATTTCGCTTATAACTCGATTTCTTCTAAATATCTCAAAAGAATAAGGAGGGTAAGCCCAGGGCATAAAATAAAAGTTTTCATTTCTAAAATGGTTTTAGGGCAAGTAAAACCGCCGCAATGCCCCTATGCGTGTTGGCAAACATCTCATGTCTTCGAAATACTTTTTTTTCATATTTCTCAGACATGCAGGTTTCCTCACGATATTTTACTTCACCGCCAAACACGTGGTAAGTCAGTGCTTAAAATTGCAATAAAAAATTTCGTTCGAACCCGGGTTGCTCGCGTACTGTAAAGTCTACATCGCTCTCCTATTAATATTGAGCTGTTTTTTATCCGTTATTGGTATTTTCCTGGCAGCTCATGTTTGTTCCTCTACAAAAGTACTGGCTAAGTATAGTAAATTGATTCGTAACAAGTGCATTGTCCAAAGCCTGCCACGTGCCACGTCAGCCATTTTGTTTAGGTTATAGCCAACTACGTACATACACTCCACTTTCGTCATTCGCACATCGATATTTCGGGGTCATTATTCCCGGACCTAACCCGGGACCCTGTGGGCGCACCTGTGGGGGTTTACTACAGTGTAAAAAGTGATACTTTTAATTGAGATTAAAATTTTCATATTTAAGTAACAGAACGCAAAAAGTTGTCATTAACTTAATGAGTTCTTCAAGATTGATAGTACAAATTAGCGAGCCTCGGGACTCAATTTTCGGCCCCTTCGTGTTTTCGTGATATAGTATTATTTGCTGATGATACTTCATTTATTTTCAAATTAAAACGATGGTTAATAAATTAATAAGAAGTAAATAATGCTATATCTACGTTAGTAAATTGTTATAAATATTAGTATTTTGTATTTAATTGGCACTAAAAATAAATGTATGAAATTCGTAAATTCGAATGTCAAACATGTTAATGCTAATGTAATTTTAAATGGGGAGGGAATGGTAAAAATATTGGAAATCTTATCAGCGTTTAAACAGGTAGACTAGTTTACTTCAGCTATTTCTATAGCATAATATTGTATGGTACTTTGCTATGGGGATACGCGACTGACAATAAAATTATTTTTTTTACAGAACAGGACATTAGAGTAAAGAGTCGCTTAGACTAAAATTAAAACTAAATATATTAACTTTGGCCTCTCAATACATTTATAAAAATGTAATGTTCGTATACAAATAATAGTATATATAAAAGTAGTTTTACAAAAATAAGTGATATCCATTCTGTAAGTACTGGCAAAGAAGTACTAGTAAAAGGGAACAAGCTAGTAATACCATTTATTCAACTCCACCGATTCAGTAATTCATTTTTGTGGCAATGTATACGCTTTTACAAAAAAATCACAGAAAATATACAAAATTTGACCTTCACAAAGTTTAAAAACTTTATTAAACCAAGTGTGTATAAAAAGGGTGATTACAATATTAAGGAAATTATAGATAATAATAACCCCTGGGAAGGGTGATCGCTACTATTGTTATTGTAAGCTATTATTTAAAATAAAATAGTCCCGCTGGGTTTCTTGTTGGTTCTTACCAGGACAGAGGTTTTTTCCGAACCAGTGGTAATTTAAAAATAGTGATTTTCAATAACTATTTATAATCTATATTGAATAAAAAAGTTTCTGTTTCGTTGAGATGTTGTATCCGGCAACATGACCAACTTATAATTAATGGCCCCTTGAGTGCAAAAAAATTCTTACTTAATTTCGTGTACATTATGTCACTATGTTTCGTTAGTCAAGTCAGTAAAATTGATGTAAGATAGATTTTAATTATCACATAGGCCACGGACAAATATTACTTTAGAGAAAGAAGAGAAAGCAAAATGCCTATGTGATTTTTACTTGTTAAAAATATAGCCAGGATATATTCAGAGCTATTATTGTGCGTTTTAGTAATAAATATTTACTTATTCTACAAGGTAAACCTGTAAATGCCAAACCATTAATTTTCTTAACATATTATACGTTGCAGGTTTTAATGTGTAAGGTAAATTCCCTAAATAATCCGATCTATTTTGTTTCATGAAATTTGTTGTTGTTCTAATCTAATAATAAGATATTGCGTTAATTTCAAAAGCAAATGGCAGATTATATATCGAATACGAATACCGATTAGTCTTAAAATTATGTAATTTTTTTGTGTAAAGTTTTCCTAAAGCGGACGGACGATATTACAACGATACAACAGATAACTTCAGCCGGTTATAAAAATGAAACATTAACGGTAAACATTTAGCGTGAGAAAATAGCAAAGAATTGGCTATTTCATATACATCATGTGAATATCACCTAAACCCACAATGAACGTGTCATCTTTAGACGTCTTAATAAAGGTGGAGATTTACAAACCGATTGTATGTTTTTTTTTTTTTTTTTTTTTTTTGAATATATTTCACACGATATTATTATTTTTATTGTTTATAAGATAGAGTGACAAACGAGCACACAGTCCACCTGATGGTAAGTGGTTTCTGTGGCCCATAGACATCTGCATCTATGAGAAGGGGACCCCCATTCTCTAGAAACTACTTACCCATCTCTACTACCAACGGATGATAGAACTTTAACCAAACAGAAGTATCTTAAGGATAAATCCTAAAGATACAACCGGATTGTGGGTTGATCGAGATCGCGGTGGAGATCTGCGTTTCTGATACAAAAAGTGCTCCTGTAATATGACGCAGGAATTTACTGTGGTTAACTTGAAGTTTCCAGAGACGTTTGGGAAGAGCTGCACTGTGCGATTACGCACCTCGCTTTTGAGAGCCGTTCACTCCTGGTTTCTCGCGTCTAATCGCGTCGTCATTAATTAGCTAGGGCAAATATTATAGATATCTTTTTGAATACATTTATCTACACAGTAACAGTGTGTGTGTGTGTGTGTGTGTGTGTGTGTGTGTGTGTGTGTGTGTGTGTGTGTGTGTGCGCGTGCGTGTGTGCGTGCGTGCGTGCTTGCGTGCGTGCATGCGTGCGTGCTTGCGTGCGTGGGTGCGTGCGTGCGTGCGTGCGTGTGTATATGTGCGTGCGTGCGTGCGTGTGTGTGTATTGTGCGTGCGTGCGTGCGTGTGTGTGTGCGCGCGTGTGTGTGTGTATGTGTGTGTGTGTGTATGTGTGTGTGTGTGTGTGTGTGCGTGCGTGCGCGCTCGCGTGTGTGTGCGCGCGCGCGTGTGCGTGTGCGGGTGCGTGTGCGTGCGGGTGCGCGTGTGCGTGTGCGTGCGCGTGCGCGTGTGCGTGTGCGTGTGCGTGCGGGTGCGCGTGTGCGTGTGCGTTGCGTGTGCGTGTGCATGTGTGTGTGCGTGTGCGTGTGTGTGTGTGTGTGTGTGTGTGTGTGTGTGTGTGTGTGTGTGCGTGCGTGCGTGTGTTTGCGGCGAATCTAGCAAGCAAGCTAAACGTCTGCGCCATTCGACAGAGGTGCAATACACCAAGATGATAAAATGGGGACCCGGCCTCAGGTTCGCTAATAAGATTGCGGTAAAATTTTGTTAATATTTTGCTTGCACTTTCGCGAAGGTTGACTTAGTTCGATTCGGTAGGTAGCGCTGTTGTAGAATCCAGAGATCACCCTTGCAAAGCTGGGCCAGATCGCTACTTATGAATAAATATTATTTAAGTTGACGGCGAGGTAGCGCAGGACTGAATATTATTCGTTTATAGTTCGAGTACAGTGACAACGATTTTTTTTTAATTTTATTTTATGTTAAAAAATAATAAAACTGGCAAGATTAAGTTTAAATTTATTTAGTTTTCAATGTGACTGAAATTAAACGCGTTAACTTTTTAGGGAAAAAAGTCGTAGCCTCTTCAGTAATCCCAAGATCATAAATTACAAGCATAATAATGCGAACATCCCAAAATTCCAAAATTTTGGTAAATTTTTCATTTATAGTGCAAATAAAGACATTTTAACAAAATGTAATAATGATCCTCTTTTGCAATTTAAATACAATCGTTTCCCGTTTCCTGTTTCGGTTTCCCTAAGTCATCTCTTACGATACCCACAGGTCGATAAGGGGTAGTGGATATTCTAACAACGAGACTACATGGCATTTTCTGATAAAAACTTCGGTTGCCAAGCCGCCTAACAAACGTGACAACTATGGTAAATTCCCTCAGTTGCGCAATCTATGGGGGAGGCCTATTTTCAGCACAGTCACAACGCAACGCAGGTACTTTATGGAGCACACTTGTGCGCCCTGAAATACGATGTATAAATTAATTCGCCGTATTCAAAGGCTTGCTGCAAACACGTCTAGACTGTCCTCGTAGTCCTTGTAGCTAGGTTTCAGGATAAAAGGCGAATAACTTCTGTGGTTGTGTATGCTTCGCGCACCTTTGTGAAGCCCAAGGATGTTGAGATGATGCTAAAGGTAGATGTTGAAAATGCATTTAGCTCAATATACCGGTCAAATGGTATAGTGCGGGATGACTGCAAGCGATCTGATGAATGATGCACATTCCATTGGAAAACAGACGCACTTTGGTGTTGAATACGATTTTGACACTGCTTCATACTACCTCCTGGCGACTACACAAGGCAGGCAGGGCTGCTACTGTAGCAGAGTAACAAGCGGCGCAATTATACTGTCCTCCGTGAAGGATACATGTTTGTGATATTTTGTGTAGAACTCCTGGGGGAACTGCATCACGAAGTTTGCACAGAGATATCTCGTCATGCTATGTCTCTGGTGACTCAAATGTTGGCAGATGATTTGTTCAGGATTGGATTACATTAACAATACAACGAGGTAATTCAGCTAGTTTTATGGCACCACCAACAGAATGCAGATAGCGGTTTAGCTTGTAATTTTTACTTAAGCTTAAGATTTTAGTAATATAGTATAATTTTCTAAATTACATTTTTCTTTATGTTTTAATATTTTATAAGAAGAATTTAATTTATGATTTCAAATAAATGATAGCAACGACATACATAATTATAGTAATTATCTTAAATTTGGAATTGAATATGTTATTATCATTTAGTTGTTGTAAAAATTCACTAATCGGTACTTCTATGAATTATGAATTCATTATTTGTAGTGTAAAGTATACTCTCTAATATCATCACGCAAGTGTAGTACCGGAATATTTAAACAGGAGATGGGTAGCAGCAATTTTAGGGCAAAAGGGGGAAGAAACCGGATGTTTTGCATATCGGGCTCGGATGCATCGCTTTTTTGCAGAGCTGGAGCCATCTCTATCCGCCACTGAGCAAAACCTGGCAGACCGAGTTCGTTACATCCTGCGCTATGTTGCAATATATTTGGTGACGCCGAACTCGAACGACTACGACGTGAGGCTGTTCCCTCATCGGATGGAAATGCGGCGCCACTAATTGCGCAGCAAACTGCAAATGTGGACGCTGCCGTCAATTGTGGTTGATTCAGACGATGATGGAATAGTCCCCCCGCGAACTAGAGAAAATGAGGAGCATATTGGAAGAGTCGATGCTGAAAACGCGCATCATACTCTCGAAAATCGACCGCGACTTCCTGGTGACCTATTTGGAAGCCAGCCGGGACCTTTGCGAGACGGACCCAATTCTTTTTGGCGCCGCACGGCAGTATAACGTATTATTGGCGCCAAACTTCCCATGGCTGGACGAGCGAGCGAGAGGTCAAGGCGGTTCAACCAGAATAGTCTCTTCCAGTGATCAGAAGAGGCTCTATAAATCATTGGAGCGACCATCGGTATGTGGAGCGGGCCCAGGACCGGATCAGGCTGACACTGTCGCATTTTGGCGTGGCCTGTGGTCAGAGCCCGTAAACCACAGCGAGGGTCCTTGAATGGAAGTTGTGGTAAGCCAGAGTGCAAGTGCTACGCATATGGACCTCGTCACCATAACGCCTGAAGACGTGGCTGAGGCGGTCCGTAGGGCCCCGAACTGGAAAAGTCCGGGGCTCGACGGGCTGCATCATTACTGGCTGAAGGGGTTCGTAGTGTGTCACGCTGTGCTCGCCTGACGGTATCAAGAGGCTCTCGATCAGAAGTCGCTCCCGAGCCTCTTCATTACAGGGATCACTCACTTGGTTCCTAGAGATCAGGATACCACAGATCCGAGCAAATACCGCCCCATCACGTGTCTACCCACTATATATAAGACACTGACATCCATTTTGAGCGCGAGAATCACTCGTCACCTGGAGCTAAATCAGGTGATGTCACGCGCTCAAAATGGATGTCGGGGGCGGTGATCGTGGAACCAAGGAACCACTCCTCATTACGGTCATTGGCAAAGTGGTGAACGCAACCGCCGGAACTTCTCCGCCGCCTGGATAGACTACAGAAAGGCATTTGACTCGGTGCCCTATACATGGCTAAAGAGGGTCCTCGAGCTGTACAAGATTGGCGAGCGGATGATGGCTGCGGTGAACCACATAAGGATAAGAAGGGGTATCTTCCAGGGCGATTGTCTGAGTTCAATCTGGTTCTGCCTCTCTCTGAACCCTCTCAGTACCTTACTGGAGGCTTCCGGGAGAGGATTTCAGCTACGGAAGAGAGGAACAAAAGTAACCCATCGTTTCTATATGGATAAACTCAAGTTATTCGCCTCCAGTCGCTCCCATCTTATTGAATTGCTAAACATCACTTGTGAATGTAGCAATTCTATTGGAATGGAGCTGGGGACGGATAAATGTGCGGTCCTTCATGTTGAAAGGGGAAGGGTTGCTAACTTTGAGGGCATAGATTTATCTATGCCCGTCAACCTAAAGACCCATTCCGAGGCTGAAACATACCGATACATGGGTATGTCACAGAACATCGGTATCGATGAGGCTGGTATGAAACAGTCAGTTTGCGACGTGTTTTATGCACGCTTGACCAAGGTGCTTAACAGCCTTTTGTCCGGTGTGAATAAGACACACGCAATAACGGTTGGATCATGCCTGTCCTCATATATACCTTTGGCATACTCAGGTGGACTCAGACCGAACTTAACGCCCTGGATAGAAAAGTCCGCACTACCATGACGTCCCATAGGATGCATCATCCGAGATCGTCGGTAATGAGGCTCTACTTACCGCGAAAGCATGGTGGGCGTGGTTTTCTAAGCGCGCTCACCATGCATAATCGCTAAGTGTGCAGCCTCCGTGATTACTTCCTGGCGAGATCGGATGATCCATTCTATAATGACGTCATTTCTAGTGATAAAGGGCTTACCCCTCTATCCTTAGCTCTCGAGCAATGGCAGGACCCAACAGTGCTTAGCATTTCCGACCGGGAGACCGTATTGAAATAGAAGGAGCTCCACGGGAGGTACTACAGGGCTCTTCATGAGCCCTTCGTAGATACAGTCGCCTCCCTCAACTGGCTACGCTTTGGTGACCTCTTCGGGGAAACAGAGGGTTTTGTCTGTGCAATATAGGATCAGGTTATTAAGACCAACAACTATCGGAGATACATCCTAAAGGATGCCACCGTCGACGTCTGTCGAGCTTGTCGCCATCCCGGTGAATCGCTTAGGTATGTCATCTCCGGTTGTTCGGCGCTTTCTAACTCTGAGTACTTGCACAGGCACGACCTAGTAGCCAGAATTCTACATCAGGCTCGCTCTGAAATACGGTCTCGTGGACCGGAAATTGCCGTATTACAAGTACTTGCCGGAAGCCGTGCTCAAAAATGACCGTGCCAGGCTCTACTGGGACCGGGACATTATCACAGACAGGACTATTCTTGCGAATAAGCCTAATATTGTGCTGATGGACCGGGCGCAGTCAAGGATATTTTTTGGTCGATATTACCACACCGTATGACGAGAACCTCGTGAAAGCCGAAACAGATAAGCAATCAAAATATCTGGACCTGGCTTACGAGGTGACCGACATGTGGAGTGGTCTGCCGACCGAAATTATTCCTGTAGTCGTCTCTGCGAATGGGCTAATCCCAGTTAGCCTCTCTGGTCATCTGAGGCGACTGGGACTCCGTGACGGACTGCTCCGGGCTCAAATGCAGAAGGCGGTACTCCTTGATACTGCCCGCATCGTCCGCCGGTTTCCTTCCCTTTCCCCCTAACCCTCGGCCTTTTGGTCTCCCCTGCCGAGGGCTTCCATCTGGTTGGGCTTTTATTTATTTATGTATTTTTGTATTTATTTTATTTTATTGATATTTATGTATATATTAATCTTTTCATTTTCATTTATAATTATATATTTATAGATCCCAACCAGAAGAGAAAACTATATAGATACCCCCCAATAATAATAGTATATGAAATATATATTTATGTGTATTTATTATTTCCTTTTATATATTTATTCAGCTCAACCAGGCGAGAATACACTACTAATACCCCACAATAATAATAATGATGTCTGAGTCCAATCTGGTTCTGCCTCTCTCTGAACCCTCTCAGTACTTTACTGGAGTGCTCCGGGAGGGGTTTTCAGATTCGGAAAGGAGGTATAAAAGTGACCCACCTTTTCTATATGGATGACCTCAAGTTGTTCGCCTCCAGTCCCATCTTGTGGAATTGCTAAAAATCACTTGTAATTTTTGCAATTCTATTAGAGCTGGGAACGGATAAGTGTGCGGTCTTCCATGTTGAAAGAGGAAGGGGTGCTAACTCTGCGTGCACAGATTTATCTATGTCCGTCAACTTAAAGACCATTTCCGAGACTACAACATACCGATACCTGGGTATGTCACAAAACATCGGTATCGATGAGGCTGGTATGAAGCAGTCAGTTTGCGACGTGTTTTATGCACGCTTGACCAAAGTGCTTAACAGTCTTTTGTCCAGTGTGAATAAGCACGCATATAACGGTTGGGTCATGTATATCCTCATGTATACCTTTGGCATATTCAGGTAGACTCAGACTGAACTTAACGCCCTGGCTACGTATCATCGGTGCTTAGCTATGGGATATTGCTTTGGGGTAACTCTGTTGAAGTAGAAAGAGCACTTTTAGTTCAAAAAACGATGCATTCGTGCCTTAGGGAACATTTGGTATTTAGATATTTGTAAACCTTACTTTAAAAAATATAATATTCTTACATTTCCTTGTTTATATTTCAGAGAAGCCTGTCTTTTTGTCAAAGCATTCCATTCAATTCCATTCAAGTATTTTAAAACCTGCCATGATACTACAACAAGGCGTTTAAGAAGTAACTTAATAGACAGTATATCTGGTTGCGCGGAAAACCATTCGTATCTTATTTTATTCGAGGGTATGCTTGCCAAGCGTTGTCCTTCCTTCGACCTATCCCTTCCGTACACACCGGGGTGGTGGGGTGAGAGGGGAAAGCAGAGATTCTAGAATGTTGCGTGATTCTCGCAACCAATGAGAAGAGCGCCTGACTTCGTTGGGAAAGAATCCGATATAAGTTCGCGCGCTGGGCTCGAGCACTCTCTTGCCTTTGCGCTGCTGATTGGAACCACACCGCTTGGGACAGTCGCGTCCTAGAGGGCTCATGCCCACGCGCACCGCTAGTTTCAAACCGCACCAACCTAGAGCAGTCGAGCTCCAGGAGTAACCGCCTCACCTAGTGTGAGATATCGTCACACACCTCTCACTCTCTTCCATCGCACCACCGGCCAGGACTGCATCCTTGAGGCCCCAGGAGATCCGCCAGAAGTCGCACCGCAGCATCGGAAGCGTTCAAGCCGCATTGAAGTCACACCCCGGTAAGTGTGTTTCACACACTACCCATAAATTTAAAAGAAAAAAGAAGGAGCCTCTTTCAAAAAATAATTTAACGAAATGGTTATTGGAAAATTGTTTCTATAGCCTAAAAGATTATTTAGAATGGCAAAATTAGTTAAATGACTTATGTGCTTCACTTATATATGTAGCAGCCAGGCTAATCGGCAATAAATAATATATACCCTGCTGCTACCATAACACAGAAGGCGAAGAAAACCTTTATTTCCTAACTATCCCCGGCTACCGAGATACTGTGGGCTGCATATTGATAATTTGACGTATATGTTTAACGTTCTAATAAAGAAACAAGAAGCAGCCGCAAATATCATTCAGCGCCACATCGTCTTCACACGCCGCTATCGTTATGTATCCGTCGACCATTTTGAAGCCGTTTCTTCAACGCCGCAGCTCGCTTCTCCTTGCTGTTCCGGAGCTGTGTCCCACGCCGCCGCCGCTCGCCGACTACGCGCGCGCGGGGGGTTTTACGATTCTGTGACCGCCCATTATACCAATTAAGCTATTTATAATCATTGGCGCGCGCGCGCCGACCTATACAACTTTTACAGCCCAGTCTAGCCACGTAGATACGAGAATATAACACGAGTCTCAGGCCGGCAAATGGAACGTACATAATAGTTGTATTTTAAATAATCTTTATTGGTCATAATGTATATACTGTAATTGGTTAGGCAAATAAAAATTGTTACTATTGGTTAACTAACGACGTAGCCGAACATATAAATATAGGCTGGGTCGACGTAAAATTCATTTCATATTCCATATTCCGTATTCCATATTCAATACCTGATATACCATTCGTTTATACATAAATAGTAGTTTCATTTCTCCGCCACTAGACCACTCAGAGTCTGTTATTAGTGGACCGCTTATTCCCACTATTACAGTGGTGACCCCGTTATATACACCGAGAAGAAAAAATCCCGTTACGAACACCTAGAAGAAGATCCCGTTACGAACACCGAAAGGAAGACTTCAGTATATATAAAATCAGTGTAATCAAGGCGTCATTATGGAGCGAGAAGTGAAGAAATCCAACACATATACATCAGTTAATAAACACCGAAGATCACCTTTTCGTCGCAACCGCTCTGCAAGTGAAAGTGGAACCTGACCTTTCATCATACTTTGATACCTCAGATTATTATACAAATAATATTTTTGAACATCCAAAATTAAATAAAAATAAATTAGGGTTTTTTAAAGATGAAAATAACGGTAAAATCATGAAAGAATTTGTGGGTTTACGATCCAAAATGTACGCTTTTTAACTTAGAGAATAAGACTATAGCCAAGGCAAAAGGGCTAAATAAATGTATCACTCAATAGTTATGTCTTCTCTATAAAAAATTTCTCTAAAAAAGTGCAATATTATAGTATGCTTAGATTTAACTAAACTAATCTTAAAATATTTTTTATTTATATTTTGTGCATCCATAATAAATAACTATGGATGCACAAAATAAAAATAATTTAAGATTAGTTTCGTTTAACAGTAAATAAATAAAGAGGTTTGTACAGCACGTTCGTGATTTGTGTAAGATAGCGGATGTCATTGCTCTTCAAGAGACATGGCTGATGCCACATGACTTGGATTTCTTGAATCAAATTAACCAGGAATTTTGTTACTATGCTAAATCCTCTGTGGATACGTCAATAGGTGTGCTGCGAGGGAGACCCTACGGTGGGACAGCGCTGCTATGGCGTACGAGTCTATTTACCAAAACGGAAATCGTGCAGTGTGATAATGACTGGATAGTGGCGATGCGATTAGATCAAGGTGACTGTAGCCTTCTTGTATTTAGCGTATATATGCCTACTGATTGTGAGGATAACCTATCAGAGTTCATTCAGTGTCTTGCTAATATAAGTGCAGTGATTGAGAGTGCTGAGGTTGAATGCGTTTTGATCTAAGGTGATTTTAACGCGCATTCGGGTACTCTTTTTGGCAACGAGCTGGTGGACTGTTGTGGTGAGTAGTCATTAACATGTATAGATTTCGGGAGACTAGATTATAACACATACACATTTGTGAGTGAGGCACACGGCACATGTCGGTGGCTTGATCACTGTATTGCTACTGCTGCTGCAGCCAAGATGGTAACCGATCTATATGTGAAGTATGACTAATTTTGGTCGGACCATGTACCTCTAGCTATTAATTGTAACCTTAGTTTTATTACAGTTAAAGAAATTCACTATTAGTCGAACCTAAAAAATGATGCAAGGGTTCTATGGGGGCATAGGGAGCTTGAACAAAGAAAAATGTATCCAAAAATCAGTGATGAAAAACTTTATGATATAATGAGTAATTATAAAAAATGTAAACATGGAATGTATGGATATAAAATATTCATGTGAAAAATCTTGTCATTGTAAATATATTGACGATTTATATTGTGACATTGTAAGTGTGTTGCAAGTAGCAGCTGAGCATAGCTTTTATATGAATGATATAAGAAAAGTATTGTGGGGTAGAATTTTCACGTCAGGCATACCCATGTCAAAGCCAGAGAATTTTTTTTTAATGTGGAATAAATATGGTAGGCCATCTTCGGGCTATTTTTACGAAAATATGGCTGCCTCGCGTAGAGAGTTTAAGGTCGCGCGAGAGTTCAAAATAATCAGGACAAAATAAAAATAGAAGTAAGGCTAGGACATGTCAGGGATCTGAAACTCACCACGTAACAATTACGCCGAAAGTCTAAGAAAGAAAGAAGATAAGTCTCCGGGTCATGACGGTCTTAGCATAGAGTATCTATTATATGCGGGCCAGCATATCTGTGAGGTATTAGCGCATTTTTTCAATCTCTGTGTCAGACATTGTTATTTACCTGAGGAACTAATTCGTACGGTGGTTGTTCCTATTATGAAAAATAAAACCGGGAATATCTCAAGCTCGGCAAACTATAGGCCTATATAACAGCTCAAAACACAGCCTTAGGATGGATTATTTCAGGTACTACACACCAGCAGCTCAATGTAAATCAAACCTCATCCACACACTGTTATCATAACAAGATAATAAACACGCACTCTCACATAGAAGACAATGAGTTACTTAAAAATTCTGGCAATTGGAATCTGATTCATTTAACGAAAAAATACTGTCACAAGAAGAGTTACGTTGTGGGGAATTTTATGAACAAACAACACAAAGAGACCCAACAGAGAGGTATGTCGTAAGACTTCCCTTCCGAGATGAGGATCCGCAATGTAAATATGGAAATTCCAGAGACATCGCTCTTAAAAGATTCCATCTGCTTCAACAGCGATTCCAAAAAAATCCTATGTTTAAGTCTAGATATACTGAAGTAATTCATGAATATTTAAATCTTGGACATATGAAATGTGTACCTGACGATGCTTATAATAGACGTGACTCTGTTTATTTACCTGATCATGCAGTGATACGCGAAGATAAGTCGACAACGAAGATCTGGGTCATATTCGACGCTTCCTGCAAAGGAACAAACGGAGTATCAATTAATGATACCTTAATGGTCGGACCAACACTTCAACAAGACTTACGTCATATTATCATGAGGTGGCGTATGAACCCCATCTGTCTAAGTGCAGACATTGTTAAAATGTATCGCCAGGTACGCGTTGCCAAACAAGATGCAGATTACCAAAGACTCGTTTGGAGAGACGCTCCAGGGTCTGAAATCAAGGAATATGTATTAGACAGAGTTACCTTTGGCACTGCTTCGGCTCTTTACCTTGCAGTGAAGACTCTGCAACAACTCGCAGCAGATGACGGGGTGCAGTATCCTGATGTAGCTGAAAAAATAAAAACAGATTATTACGTTGATGATTTAATGACAGGATGTCAGACAGTAGAAGAAGTAAAAGGAATAATGATTTCTTAAATTTACGCGAACACTACACATTGAATAAAACTATTATTTACGGATTTTATCGCGTTTAATTACTTTAATTTATTTTTATTATTATCCCGACGTTTCGGGTGCTTTACAGCGCCCATGGTCACGGGGGGGACTGAGATGTTTAACGTCCCAATGTCATAGTTAGTCCGGCTACCTTCAGTTTTTTAATATTAATTTTTGGTCCGATTTACGCAAAACGAGCTTATAGTATCATGAAGTCTTGCAGTGGTATGCTTGGGTTTGGGTTTAATTTTGTTAATTATAGGATCCCAAGCAGATGGTGGCACCCAACCATCTTCTCTATTGAAATTTGGATGTTTTTTAATTTCAATAGCCTCGCGTATCATCCTTGGTAGGAATCGGTGTTCTTTTGCGAGAATTTGTGGTTTATCAAATCTAATGTAATGGTGGGGACGATCTTGAACATGTTCGCAGACTGCAGACTTCCCGGAGCGTCGGTGCTTCACATCAGCTATATGTTCCTTCACGCGGGTTTTTATAGATCTCTTTGTTTGTCCTATGTAAGAGAGACCACATTCACAATCTAGCTTGTACACACCTGCATCTTGTAGAGGAATATTACATTTGATGGATGGTAAAAATTGACTAATCTTCTTCAGCGGCTTGTAGTATGTCTTAATGGACGCTCGCTTCAAGATGTAGCCAATCTTGTCCGTGACTCCTCTAACATATGGTAGTAGAGCAGGCGCGCGCTCGACTGTGGCCGGCTTCACTCGTTCACTGTGACGTAGGCGCGGGACCCGAAGCTTGTTATCTTGCAATACTTGCTTGACGTGCTGAAGCTCCGCGGCCAGATGTTTTCTGTCACAGATCCCTCGTGCTCTCTGAAACAAAGATTTACCCACGGTAGCTAACTGTGAAGGATGATGGTGAGATTCACCATTTAAATATCGGTTGGTATGGGTCTTTTTCCTATACACAGTGTGACCAATAGTGTTATCAGGATTTCGGATGACTAAAACATCTAGGAAAGCTAAAGAATTATTTGCCTCTAACTCCATTGTGAATTGTATTTTAGAGTTTATGGAGTTAAGGTGGTCTAAAAATGTAGTTACTTTGTCAGATAGTAAAATTGTGAAACTTGCGGATCCTCATCTCGGAAGGGAAGTCTTACGACATACCTCTCTGTTGGGTCTCTTTGTGTTGTTTGTTCATAAAATTCCCCACAACGTAACTCTTCTTGTGACAGTATTTTTTCGTTAAATGAATCAGATTCCAATTGCCAGAATTTTTAAGTAACTCATTGTCTTCTATGTGAGAGTGCGTGTTTATTATCTTGTTATGATAACAGTGTGTGGATGAGGTTTGATTTACATTGAGCTGCTGGTGTGTAGTACCTGAAATAATCCATCCTAAGGCTGTGTTTTGAGCTGTTATATAGGCCTATAGTTTGCCGAGCTTGAGATATTCCCGGTTTCATTTTTCATAATAGGAACAACCACCGTACGAATTAGTTCCTCAGGTAAATAACAATGTCTGACACAGAGATTGAAAAAATGCGCTAATACCTCACAGATATGCTGGCCCGCATATAATAGATACTCTATGCTAAGACCGTCATGACCCGGAGACTTATCTTCTTTCTTTTCTTAGACTTTCGGCGTAATTGTTACGTGGTGAGTTTCAGATCCCTGACATGTCCTAGCCTTACTTCTATTTTTATTTTGTCCTGATTATTTTGAACTCTCGCGCGACCTTAAACTCTCTACGCGAGGCAGCCATATTTTCGTAAAAATAGCCCGAAGATGGCCTACCATATTTATTCCACATTAAAAAAAAAATTCTCTGGCTTTGACATGGGTATGCCTGACGTGAAAATTCTACCCCACAATACTTTTCTTATATCATTCATATAAAAGCTATGCTCAGCTGCTACTTGCAACACACTTACAATGTCACAATATAAATCGTCAATATATTTACAATGACAAGATTTTTCACATGAATATTTTATATCCATACATTCCATGTTTACATTTTTATAATTACTCATTATATCATAAAGTTTTTCATCACTGATTTTTGGATACATTTTTTCTTTGTTCAAGCTCCCTATGCCCCCATAGAACCCTTGCATCATTTTTTAGGTTCGACTAATAGTGAATTTCTTTAACTGTAATAAAACTAAGGTTACAATTAATAACTAGAGGTACATGGTCCGACCAAAATGAGTCATCCTTCACATCTAGATCGGTTACTATCTTGGCTGCACCAGCAGTAGCAATACAGTGATCAAGCCACCGACATGTGCCGTGTGCCTCACTCACAAATGTGTATTTGTTATAATCTAGTCTCCCTAAATCTATACATGTTAATGACTACTCACCACAACAGTCCACCAGCTCGTTGCCAAAAAGAGTACCCGAATGCGCGTTAAAATCACCTTAGATCAAAACGCATTCAACCTCAGCACTCTCAATCACTGCACTTATATTAGCAAGACACTGAATGAACTCTGATAGGTTATCCTCACAATCAGTAGGCATATATACGCTAAATACAAGAAGGCTACAGTCACCTTGATCTAATCGCATCGCCACTATCCAGTCATTATCACACTGCACGATTTCCGTTTTGGTAAATAGACTCGTACGCCATAGCAGCGCTGTCCCACCGTAGGGTCTCCCTCGCAGCACACCTATTGACGTATCCACAGAGGATTTAGCATAGTAACAAAATTCCTGGTTAATTTGATTCAAGAAATCCAAGTCATGTGGCATCAGCCATGTCTCTTGAAGAGCAATGACATCCGCTATCTTACACAAATCACGAACGTGCTGTACAAACCTCTTTATTTATTTACCGTTAAACGAAACTAATCTTAAATTATTTTTATTTTGTGCATCCATAGTTATTTATTATGGATGCACAAAATATAAATAAAAATATTTTAAGATTAGTTTAGTTAAATCTAAGCATACTATAATATTGCACTTTTTTAGAGAAATTTTTTATAGAGAAGACATAACTATTGAGTGATACATTTATTTAGCCCTTTTGCCTTGGCTATAGTCTTATTCTCTAAGTTAAAAGCGTACATTTTGGATCGTAAACCCACAAATTCTTTCATGATTTTACCGTTATTTTCATCTTTAAAAAACCCTAATTTATTTTTATTTAATTTTGGATGTTCAAAAATATTATTTGTATAATAATCTGAGGTATCAAAGTATGATGAAAGGTCAGGTTCCACTTTCACTTGCAGAGCGGTTGCGACGAAAAGGTGATCTTCGGTGTTTATTAACTGATGTATATGTGTTGGATTTCTTCACTTCTCGCTCCATAATGACGCCTTGATTACACTGATTTTATATATACTGAAGTCTTCCTTTCGGTGTTCGTAACGGGATCTTCTTCTAGGTGTTCGTAACGGGATTTTTCTTCTCGGTGTATATAACGGGGTCACCACTGTAATAGTGGGAATAAGCGGTCCACTAATAACAGACTCTGAGTGGTCTAGTGGCGGAGAAATGAAACTACTATTTATGTATAAACGAATGGTATATCAGGTATTGAATATGGAATACGGAATATGGAATATGAAATGAATTTTACGTCGACCCAGCCTATATTTATATGTTCGGCTACGTCGTTAGTTAACCAATAGTAACAATTTTTATTTGCCTAACCAATTACAGTACATACATTATGACCAATAAAGATTATTTAAAATACAACTATTATGTACGTTCCATTTGCCGGCCTGAGACTCGTGTTATATTCTCGTATCTACGTGGCTAGACTGGGCTGTAAAAGTTGTATAGGTCGGCGCGCGCGCGCCAATGATTATAAATAGCTTAATTGGTATAATGGGCGGTCACAGAATCGTAAAACCCCCCGCGCGCGCGTAGTCGGCGAGCGGCGGCGGCGTGGGACACAGCTCCGGAACAGCAAGGAGAAGCGCGAGCTGCGGCGTTGAAGAAACGGCTTCAAAATGGTCGACGGATACATAACGATAGCGGCGTGTGAAGACGATGTGGCGCTGAATGATATTTGCGGCTGCTTCTTGTTTCTTTATTAGAACGTTAAACATATACGTCAAATTATCAATATGCAGCCCACAGTATCTCGGTAGCCGGGGATAGTTAGGAAATAAAGGTTTTCTTCGCCTTCTGTGTTATGGTAGCAGCAGGGTATATATTATTTATTGCCGATTAGCCTGGCTGCTACATATATAAGTGAAGCACATAAGTCATTTAACTAATTTTGCCATTCTAAATAATCTTTTAGGCTATAGAAACAATTTTCCAATAACCATTTCGTTAAATTATTTTTGAAAGAGGCTCCTTCTTTTTCTTTTAAATTTATGGGTAGTGTGTGAAACACACTTACCGGGGTGTGACTTCGATACGGCTTGGACGCTTCTGTTGCTGCGGTGCGACTTCTGGCGGATCTCCTGGGGCCTCAAGGATGCAGTCCTGGCCGGTGGTGCGATGGAAGAGAGCGGTGCGCGACGATATCTCACACTAGGTGAGGCGGTTACTCCTGGAGCTCGACTGCTCTAGGTTGGTGCGGTTTGAAACTAGCGGTGCGCGTGGGCATGAGCCCTCTAGGACGCGACTGTCCCAAGCGGTGTGGTTCCAATCAGCAGCGCAAAGGCAAGAGAGTGCTCGAGCCCAGCGCGCGAGCTTATATCGGATTCTTTCCCAACGAAGTCGGGCGCTCTTCTCATTGGTTGCGAGAATCACGCAACATTCTAGAATCTCTGCTTTCCCCTCTCACCCCACCACCCCGGTGTGTACGGAAGGGATAGGTCGAAGGAAGGACAACGCTTGGCAAGCATACCCTCGAATAAAATAAGATACGAATGGTTTTCCGCGCAACCAGATATACTGTCTATTAAGTTACTTCTTAAACGCCTTGTTGTAGTATCATGGCAGGTTTTAAAATACTTGAATGGAATTGAATGGAATGCTTTGACAAAAAGACAGGCTTCTCTGATATATAAACAAGGTAATGAAAGAATATTACATTTTTTAAAGTAAGGTTTACAAATATCGAAATACCAAATGTTGCCAAAGGCACGAATGCATCGTTTTTTGAACTAAAAGTGCTCTTTCTACTTCAACAGAGTTACCCCAAAGCAATATCCCATAGCTAAGCACCGATGATCCGACCGACCGACATCATATCAACTGACTTAGAGCAAAGAAAACTAAAGGCACACCTAATCATCGACGCCAATGCGATTCCCGATTCTTCTTTCTTGACAAGGTTTTCTTCCCTGCGAAAATTAGTACGTGTTACAGCTTATTGTCGACGATTTATCAGATACAAAAGGACTAATAAATTTGTAACTTACCTGTCAAGTGACGAAATCAATGACGTACTAGAAGCTTGCATTAAACATTGTCAAGCCATATATCTCGCAGACCACAAGGACAAACTAAAACCATTGTGCCCTTTTCAGGATAGCAATGGAATAATGAGGGTAGGAGGTAGGATCCAACGCGCGAGTCTCTCCGAAGATACCAAACACCCTATTATACTTCCCCACCGCATGGCAGCCCAACTCTTATGCTGTACTATTTGCGTACAAAATACTGGATACGGTCAGCAAAGAGTGCTGTCAAGGGGTATGTGCGTAAATGTGTTACTTGTGTTCGTCAAGCAGCTGCAACGAAAACCTAATTCTTGGGCCAATTGCCACCATGCAGGGTTACACCAGCAAGACCTTTTCTACGCAGCGGAGTGGATTTTGCTGGACCCGTCAATATTCGAGTATCTAAGGGACGCGGAAACAAATCGTACAAGGTTTACATAGGCCACATTATCTGCATGGTTACAAAGGCCATTCATTTAGAGGTTATCAGCGATCTCACAACCGAGAGCTTCATAGCTGCGTTTAAGAGATTTGTTGCCCGACGAGGCCACGAAAGTGAAATTTGGAGTGACAATGGGACGAATTTCGTCGGAGCCTCCAAAGAACTTTGTAAGCTTGTCACCGCTGAACAGTCATCCGTCGCCGTGGAAATTAAAGAGTGGTTAAGTAACCACAGTACTAAATGGCATTTTATTCCCCCACATGCACCAAGTTTCGGAGGTTTGTGGGAATCCGGAATAAAATCTACCAAATTTCACTTAAAACGAGTTGTAGGCAGTTCCACTCTCACTTTTGAAGAGTTGGCAAAGTTTTTTGTCAAACAGAGGCGTGCCTTAATTCAAGGCCTTTATCGATGCCCTCTTCTGATCATAGGGACTCTGCACCCTTAACACCTGCACATTTCTTAGTTGGCAAGCCCTTGGTTGTAGTACCAGAACGTAATTACGAGCATAATAAGGTTAGTACACTTAAAAGATGGCAATTGACGCAAAGAATGTTGCAAGATTTTTGGCGAAGATGGTCGACGGAGTACCTTGTGCATTGCCGTCAAAGATACAAGTGGTCAAATATTAATCCAGAACCTAACATTGGGGACGTTGTACTAGTGAAAGAAGATAATCTTCCACCAGCGCGATGGTTACTGGGCAGGGTGATGGCTAAGCATTCCGGCTTAGACAATCTTACTCGAGTTGTCACTCTAAAATGTAATGGGTCTCAAATAAAGATACCAACGTCTAAAATTTGTATTTTACCATTAACAAATTGATACTATTATTTTGTAAGCACCCTATATTTTCATTATTTGAAAGTTAAATAATTAGTTAGTTAATATAGTTAAATATTATATGGTGGAGCCACGTGTTTAAGGCTGCCGAAAATCTAGTTCCCCGGTCAAACCTCAAACCTATTACGCGAGATATTAACTAAAGTGGACTGTATTTGCGATTGCTTCTATGCTTATGTAAAAGCGACTACTATGCATGCGGTACAATGCACTCGCTCTTCCCTAAACTAAAACTATTACTTGCCAAATCGATGAAAGGAATCCTGCCTGATGGGGAGAACACAGAATTGGAGCGGTTAAACGATTATAAAATATTAATCAGGCAGTAAATTAAGGAATGTTGACTCACCGGGGTTCTTCTATCCTTTAGAGCACTATGACTGCGACTTCTGGAACACTCCGGAGAGAGGCGGTGCGCGACGATATCTCACACGAGGTGAGGCGGGTTCCTGGAGCTCGACTGCTTCCAGGCCAAAGCGGTTTCCACTAGTGAGGTGTTTCCAAACGAGCGCGCGGGAAGAGGGGTTATAGTTCAACGACGGCTGCGGCGGGAAGAAGAGAGCGCGCGTCGGTCGCGCGTGTCTTATATATCCTCGGGTCCGATGATTACGCGATGTTCTAGAATCGTCTTCTTTCCCCTCCCACCCCATCACCCCGATGTGTCGATAGGAGGGTACGAATGATATCGTTTGGGAAAGGGAATAATGATTCGGCAAGTTCCTACCGTCAAAAATAAAAACGCGAATGGTTTTCCGCGCAACCATCTCCCCCGCCCTTGAAGGATTTCCTTCAAAAAATAACTAAACAACTAGAGCTAAGATCAACTAACAAATAACTAACTAACGCTAAGATTACCTAAATTCAACTACAATTTTAATCTAGAAATCTAATTTAAATTATGGAAGAGGCAAGGGGCACAAACGGACAACAGGACGTAGGTAAGACCCAACCGTGGTCTTAACGCGAGCTATCCTAATTACTCCGTCGGAACCGGGGAAGACCTCTTCGACAATTCCTAACGGCCAGTGGAGAGGCGGCGCATTCTCCTTAGTGAGCACAACTACAGTTCCTACAGCTAAAGGCTCTGTCGCTGTGTTCCATTTTTGCCGAGACTGCAAAGTGTGCAAGTATTCCATCCTCCATCGTTTCCAAAACGATTGCACTAACCGATCTAATAATTTGTGGCGTGCGGAAATGCTAAGTCTGTTCTCATCCATATCCGCGGCGGGCAGATACCTTAGAGGCGTTAAATTCAAAAAATGTGCTGGAGTTAGAGCCAGCGGTTCCGAGGGGTCACTAGATAACGTCCGACAAAGTGGGCGGCTATTCATTACGCATTCAATTTGAGCGAGCACCGTACTTAGCTCTTCGAAGGACAAAATTTGATCTCCTATTACTCGGTATAAGTGGCTCTTTAGACTTTTAATATTAGTCTCCCAATTGCCCCCAAAATGACTCGCGGCTGGGACGTTCAGAGACCACTCAATGCGGTTCTCGGCTAGAATGTGAGCGAACTCCGAATTATAATACTTGCTAGCTAAGAGCTCATGTAGTTCCGATAGAATACGTTTTGCACCGACGTAGTTCGTACCGTTATCCGAATATAATTTACTTACAGGGCCTCTGCGGGATAGAAATCTTTTTAAATGCACCCATAAAGCCTGCTGTGCTTAGATCACCCACGAGTTCTATATGCACTGCTCGAGTAGTTAGACATACGAAAATGCAGACGTAAGCCTTTATGGATCTTACACCGCGCCCGCGAGTGAGCGTGACCTTAAACGGACCAGCAAAATCAGACCCGGTGTGCGTGAAGGGCTTTACTGATTGTATCACTCTGCAACATCTAAGTTCCGCCATTTCCGGAAATGACGGCTTGGGGCGTGCCCGAAAGCAAGCTATACATCTGTGCACCCGATTGCGTATTAAACTACGTGCAGAAAGAATCCAATAATTCTGACGCAAGATCGACATCAATAAATCGGGGCCAGCGTGCGAGTTCAATTTATGATGATAATCGACTAATAAGTTCATGATATGGTCTTTACGCGGTAAAACTATAGGGTGCCGTTGGTCGAAACTCAATTGCGAGTTGGACAAGCGTCCACCTACCCTTACAATCCCATCCTGTAAAAATGGCTTAAGGCGTTGAAAGGCGCGACTACAAGCTCTATTCGATTGTAATCTTGTAATTTCTTCGGAGAAGTGCGCACGTTGAAGTTCACGTAATACTAGCGACTCGGCATAGTTGTAATCGGATGCTAAGATATACGAACGTCGCGGTAAAAGCTTCGCGAATCGACAAACGTAAATTACGATACGCAATAATTTCGACCAAGAGGACAAGCGGTTCGCCAGAGCAATAATTGGAGAAACCTCGCTCGAAACGCTCGCCACTAGAGCGTGTCTCCTTCTTCCGGCGGTTGTGACACTGACGAAGGTTCGAAATCGGTTATTGGCCATTGTGAGGGATCCAAGTGAACCCAAGAAGGTCCATGGAACCAAAGCGGGTGGTCCATTATTTGCATCGGGGTGAGTCCCGGGATAGACAATCGGCAGGGTTTTCCTTACCGGACACGTGATAAAAGTTCCGCGTTTCTAACTCGTCTTGGATCTTGGCCACTCGGTTCGCGACAAACGTATCCCAACGGTGGGGTGAAGAATGAACCCAACATAAGGCGACGGTGGAGTCGGAAAAGGCAAATATCCTTTCTATGTGAACTCTATCCCTACATGCGCCGATAACTGTGGTAATAAGCTTGGTGAGTACTAATATTGCGCAAAGCTCTAAGCGCGCCAGAGAGACAACCTTACGGGGGGAGACTCTCGACTTAGAACTAATGAGGCTAATCGAATTTCTACCATTATTCTGGACATGGAAATATACAACGCCCCCGTAAGCCTTCTCGCTGGCGTCTGCAAATCCAACAACCGTTATGCTGCTATTTCTATCGACATTTATATGACGCGGTATTTTAATTTCTCTTAGTAAAGGAAGTTCCTCTCTAAAGCGCTGCCACAATCGAACAATGCTGTCAGGCGGCGAGTCATCCCAATCGCATTCAAATAACCAAAGTTGTTTAATCAAAAGCTTAGCGTATAATACCACCGGAGCTACGAAACCCATGACGTCCCATAATCTAGCAACGCATGACAGTATTGTGCGCTTTGTGCATTTCTCTACGGGCGGATTTACCTTAAGGCTAAACACGTCGGACTCTGGTGACCAACACAGACCGAGCACCTTGTGTGTATCGGAATCGTCGAATTCCTTTATCGCCGAAAGACGGTGTGATAGTGGGATTGTATCTAAAACCGTACGCGAATTACTAGTCCACTTCACAAGATCGAATTGACCCGATTTCATGAGCCTTATGACTTCGGCGGTGGTTAGGGTGGTCTCCTCCACGCTATCGACCGAATACACAAAATCATCCATATAATCCGCTCTCAATTGCCCTCTTAGCTTTAGGATAAGAGGGACCTTCATCGTGAGCGAGCTGTCTCACCGTGCGTAACGCATGAAATGGGCTCGACTTTAAACCAAAACAAACGCGGTTAAATTCAAACACCATTAGAGGTTCCTTTGGGTTGAAGCGATATAAAATGCGTTGGAATCTACGGTCGCATTCACGGACCCCTATGCAAAGAAACATTTGGCGAATATCGGCGGATAGTGCTATACTAAACAAACGAAAATTGACTATTATATTAAATAAACTGCCCTGTAAATTTTGCCCACTATAGAGGATATCGTTAAGCGACAGGTGAGTGCTAGTTTTAGCACTAGCGTCGAGCACTACACGTAATTTAGATGTAAGTTTGTCCTCTCTAATGACTCCGTGGTGTGGTATAAAATACGACGGTGTGTCTTCGTAGTTATCTAATTTCGAAGCCACAAGCGATATGTAACCTTCTCTTATATATTCGTTAATGACGCCGTCGTAAGCTTCCTTTAACTGGGGCGAAGCGAGCATCCTACGCTCCAAGCTGTAGAAACGCTTTTCCGCCATTTGACGCGAATCGCCGAGAGATAAAACATCTCCTTTAAAGGGTAGCGCTACACTATATCTACCGTCGCGATCACGAACGGTCGTGCGGACGTAAATTTCCTCGCATAACCTGTCATCTGGACTAGCTATAGGTGGGACGTTCACCTCCTCCATCTCCCAAAATTTGCGGACTAACGACTCGAGCGGTTCGAAAGCCATACCACAATAAGAGGTTGCCGAAATACTATCTAGGATGGGGGCGGAGCCAAGGATCACATAGCCCAATACGGTTTCCAGTGCGTAAGGCGCGGTATGCGAGGAGTTGCCCCTGACCTTATTGTTTAACAAAAGATAAGGGAAAAGCGATGCCCCAATGAGCATGTCTATGTTTCCAGGAACGGCGTAAGTGTCGTCTGCTAGAGGCAAATTTTTAAATTCAATCATTGCCGAGGTGTCAACCGAAACGGTTGGCAACCGTTCAGTGACCCTATCTACTACTAGTGCATTTATATCAAAGTTAACATTACGATCTATCCGAGAATAAAATTTTAAATTTATATATCCCTGTGT